>PPHD01017361.1:0-15089 GCA_002909625.1 Bambusicola thoracicus
AATAAATTACTGTTAAGTTAGTGTGAAATAAAAAGCTAGATATGCTATTATTGCTCCTCTATATTTCTCATTACAGTTACCGTAACTTCTATGTTTGTCTATTTTTTTTTGTCAAAAAACCTAATAAATGGGCAAGAAATAGATACCTGCGAGAGAATATAATGCTGCATTTCATCACTACTGTGTAATTCACCAAAACATATTCAATCAAGAGAAATGCAAGCCTGCATATTATGCATAATCAACATATAAATTCCCCTGTTTATTAGCTTTTTTTTCCCCACAGAGTAACCAAACAATATCCACACAAGCAGCATATAAATACTGTGACAGCATTTCTAACTATGTAATCTACACCTTAGAACTAATTCTGTAATTTTGAGCAAGTAATTCCATCTTCCGGCTTTGCATAGTTTCACAAAAGAAAACAGGCTATGATTTTACTGTAATGAGAATATCAAGAGTATTAACCTACAGTACAGTATAGGACTACTTTTTAAAGGGTAGATGTGCTAATTATTCCTTCTAACATACCTGTATTTTAAAGTCTTACCTCTTCAGCTGGCTACAGAGATGTAAAACTATGATGCCATAGCATAAGCAACTCCTTCGTTCATCTACAAATTAAACTTTCTAGATTGCTGCTGAGCTATGCGAAATGTGAGCTCACCTGCTTACGTAGCTGTATTGATTTTGACAACTTCATAAAGGTCAGATGGGGCTTAAAAGCTCTTTCTTCTCCTGCCAAAATGCCCTTTTCTTGAAATATCTTCCTCATAGTCTCTGAGGGGGAAGAAAAATGTAAAGAAACTCAGATATTATACCACAGAATGCTTACAAGTGTGTTTCCAGCTGTAGCAGAAGTCACAACCATGCCAACATTAACAAACAAACAAACAAACAAACAAAAGTACCAAAAGGCAGAGAGATTTCTATGCAACTTCAAAGGTACTCACTATTTCATGTGAAAATCTTGCATTTGCAATTAATATGGCTCACAAATTTGGCATTAGTAAGATAATGGCAATTAAATAGCAGTCAGTGCTGTCTTCTCTTGCCATCAGATTAAAACAGTCCAGGAGTTACTCTCAGTGAAAAGAGTTCCGCAAACCTCAGGAAAACTATAAACAAATAACGGAATTTTCTGTCTTTAAAAACACTGTTCTGTGGTAACCCCTATTTCCTCTACTTGCGTAATATTCCTCTTAGACTAAAGGAATCCTGAAGTTGGAAGCTATAAAGTCTGTCACTGAATTTACATGGCAGAGCTGGAAGACATGTTAAGTATACTGAAGTTACATTCTTTCTGTTCTACCTTTTTAGGCTTCACTGTTGCCTTTGAAGTTCTTCTCTTATTTTTGAAATACACATTTGTCTACTGCAGTGGTCAAAGCAGCTCTACTACAGAGACCTAGCTTAACATATCACAGCTAATCTGCCCAGTACAGTGTTCTGCTTCTTGGAAATAAATTTCAGTGTAATTTTTGAATTAGGCTTTCTTTTTAAACTGAAATACTATCAATGAAAAATTTCTGTTGTCATTTTGAAAGTTCAGATGAAATAGATAAAATCTGTGGAAAAAAATAATACTGGCAAATAGAATACTACTGAAAAACAGAAAAACTGCTAACATTGTTTTTCTCTGCAAATACAACTTAAAATGTTTCACTAGCTGTAAGTCTAGATGATGCACACTATCCTTGAGCTAAAATCATCATAGGAAAAAAAAGAATCCTATCAGGTGAATTTAATCTACTCTTACTATAATCACGTATTTGCAGTAATGTGAATTACTTCTTGGTGAAATGTTTAATTATTCTCCTCCTTGGAAGGAAATGAATTACACTGGGAAGCGAAAAGTACAGCTAGATGAAAACAGGGAAGGCCAACAAACCAAAATTCAGGCATATATAGCTAGCTAGCACAAGTCGGCCAGTTCACACATCCTTCTAGTACTTACTCTTACCTTTTTGTTTGTTTGCTATAGTAAATATTTGTGAGGTACTTTGAAATCACATACAAGAAGAGATTTTACAAGCTTATGCATGACTTCACAATGGAATAGCTCTAAAAATACAGTTCTCTTCTGTATGAGATGTCTTAAAACTGGAAGGCTGACATATTTCACTCAAACAGAAACAAAAGTTCTAGAGTCCCCATGAAGCTCTTCAATTTTTTGTTGAAGCTGGAGTTGGGTCTCTGGTGGAAAACTGGACAGCTGGAGAGAAGATTTGGCTGTGTGGCAATGTGAATTGTCAGTACTGCAGCCACGTTTTTCCATAGCCAAGTACATTCAGGCAAATCGCCAACACACTGTTCAAAACACAGGTAACAACTGGTATAAACAGTCACTTGCCCTGTGGTAGTCAGTAAAATCAGATTTGGTTTCACTCCATGGTTTTTGAGTCTACTCATTTACCATCTAAATTTATTTCTTGCAATTACTTCTATACTACCCAGCCAATGGAGTAAAACAAACATTTTTAATTACAAATTTTGTAATAAACATTGAGAAAACAGAGATGAGAAAGGCACAAAAATTTAAAGTAAATGCCAGGGTTTCAAAATCAGCTACTAGAGTTCTCTTTCTGCAGGATGTATTCATACACTGCATAGAGGAGGTGGAGGTATGATGCAGCCCAAGAGATGAGGTACAATACTGATCTGGACTTCCTTCCCACAAATGAAACTCGTTGTGTTATGTTGAACAATCACTATGCTTTTCTCATTTAATTCCTCTAGTTCCATAAGAAGATTATATAAAAGTGTGTGTGTATATATATTTGTATATATGCAAATATTACGGAATCATAGAATGGATGAAGTTGGCAGGGACCTCTGGGCCCAACTGGTCTGACACCTCAAGCAGGGACATCCAGAGCAGGCAGCCCAGGCCCACATCCAGGTAGCTTCTGAACATTGCCAAGGAGGAGACTCCACAGTCTCTCTGGGCATCCTGTGCCAATGCTCAGTAGAGAAGTGTTTCCCCACACTCAGACCAAATCACTCGTGTGTCAGTTTGTTCCTAATTCCTTCCATCCCCTTTCTTCATTCTTCCCTCCTTCTCCATCCAAATGTGTGCACATACATATACACAGGCATAACTTCCATATAGATCTACAGATATACTATAGATCTATGCGTCTATGTATCTCAATCTCCTGTCTGTAGCTACAGAAATGAGGCTTATCTCAAGATCAGCTTACCCACCTGTATTATTCTGTCTGTGGGAAACATTTCTATCTTTGCACTGAATCCCTGCTTAGCTATTATGCAGCTGTGCACACAAATGTTCATGAACAACAGATTAACATATCAAAACAGATGACTAAATAAATGTTTGTTGCTTATTCAAATTGAGATGCAGAAGTTCAAATTAAGTCACTTAGTAATGCTGTGCATGTATTTCTGTGCTTCCAATGGCCAGCTTATTTTCTGATGTTGGTAAGCTGAATAAATGCTGAATAAAGCTTTAGACTTATTTAAAACTGAAATGGAAACATGTAACAAACCCATTTTCTGCTTCCTTTATTTGGCTCTCTGAAAAGCATAATCTGGGAATTCCTTGACTTTGATACTCCTGCAAAGGATTAGTCTTATTAAAAACAAGTTCATGCTACCCTGTGATAGATAGGATTGTAGTCTTCTTTTTCTCTCCTATGAAGCTCAGCTCTTCTGCCACCATGTCTTATCTCTCCCCTCTGCAAGTAAGATCTGTGGTGATGAAGACGTGCACCTACAGAAGTATGATCCTAAATCCTCTAAGAGCTCAGTATCACAGCAGTGGTTTAGCCAATCATGGCATTTAAAACATGGCATTTCCAGCAAGGTAGACTGATTATGATGGTACTATAAATGTGTGTTACAGTGGGACAGTAAGGCACCTACACTTTATACTGCCGAACAGCAGCCACATAGCACAAGTGTCTTCAGTTTGTGCTAAATAAACAAACTTTATTTACAATATTGTTTCTAATCATCTTTTCAAATTCATCTTTTTCCCCTACCTGGCAATTCTGAAGAAGAAAAAACATAAAGAAAAACTGCTGTAAAGTAGAAAACAACTTTGGAGAGAGACTGCAGTTTTAAATTTCATCTATTTACATGTATATGTGTGTGCCCATGCATGTTCCCATCGTGATCAGACATAACCTCCTCACTCAGCTTTGCTGTGGGATAGATCATTATATAAATATCACAGGCTCAAGAGATTGGCCACACTTATTGGCACTACAGATAACTTCAGTTGTATAGTTTTGTAGTACACTTTGACATCTTACAGGTTAAGGTGACTTACAAATATAATTACCACAATGTTCCTTTCTCAGAGATCATGAAAATAGAAAGAAATCTGAGGAGATGGAGGGGAAAGAAAGAAACAAAGCAAAAGGTTGTTCTGAGAGCACAGGAAGAGGAGAAGATAATGTAATGCTATTAATATCTATGCGGTCCTCTGAAGAAGTAAGTGATCGTAAGGAGGGTTTTACAAGAACAGGGGAAGGAAGCATGGATATTGTGGGCAGGAAAAAGTTCCAGGCTTATGGGACTTTATGAAAGGGGATTTGAAGAATGAACAAGTGAAGGTTAAACTTCAGGACGAGGATTGCCTGAACTGAAAGCAAGCAGAGGCCAGTGACAAGAACAATAGACAGACAGTGCACCTGGGTCTGAGCATCTACCATCTTTCCCTCAGACATAACATTACTAGCTGGACTGAAAAACTAATGGGATCTGTATTTTCCCTTATTAATTTCAGGGTGACCAGTGTTTGCAGCTTTGAAGTATACCCTCAAAAAGTTAAGGCCGTATTTACAAGCTCAGTGACTTCCTCGAACAAATTTTTGGACAGCTTTCAGACCACCTTTAATGAGGTTTGAAGTTCTGCAATATAATTTTGCGCATTTTTACAATGTCAGAATTACTGAATGTCATCTGTAACTTTTATATTAGATGTAGCTGAATCTATTAGACAACCCTTTTCCCATAATTAGACCTGAAACGCAATACATGAAACTTCTTCACAACAGCTATAAACTGGAAAGACTCAAAAATTCCACAGCTAGATAAATACAGAATGATTCATAGGAAAATTGTTGTATGTGAACTGTTGGGTCATGGCCTGAACCACTGATTGATCACCTGGAGAAAGGACCCAGTCAGCCATGGGAGCACAGGTGAAGGCAGTTCAGCTGTGCAACTTGGAAGGGGTAGAGCCTGGCTGCACCTCTCTTAGACCTCATTTAAGGGCTTACTGCCACTGGGGAAGGATCTTTTTCTGGAGATCTCTCCTTGGTGAAGCATTTTCCCATGAACCTGGACTCTTCTGACATGGGTGAGCAATTTTCTTCCCTTTCCTTATAGCACCTTTCTATTGTGCTGGTCCTTCTGCCATCACATACTTGTTGTAATGCCTTTCCCATCATACTGATCTGTCAAATTGCTACAATTGTCTATCGAACAATAATCCATAATAGTCCTCTTCTTTTCCAAGATTTCATTAAATACAGAAAATTGTATGTAGATTTTCTTCCAGTTTATAAATTTCTGCTCATCTCTAAACCACATTCCCTAAATTAAAAGATCTAGTAGAAGTATTCCTGACTATACACTTAAAACTGAAGACATGGGGGAAGCTAAGCATTGCTAAATTACACTTACAATTATAAATTTAACACAGTAAGTCATGTAAAATTTAAGTTCCCAGTTGTTATTTTAGGAGAATATTTCCTTGGCTTCCACTGAGCAAAGAATGGGTTTTACAAATAAGGTCTTCATGTCATCCTTATTTTCACAATAGTATCAAGCATAATGCGCTCATAAAGCCTCACAAGGCCCAATTTGCAGGCCATCTCACTTCAGATGATAAAACTTCTCACAAACTCAAGAGAAGTGAGCAGCAAGCCAAAATAAAACCCCAACCAGACTAATATATCTAGAAATCATGTTATTCTTGGAGTAAATAACTCCATACTGCTGCATCAAACACTAAACATGTCTTGTGCCTTACAGTTATGACCCTTAACAGGGCATGAAAGATTGTGTCACCCTGAGAAGCAGCCCTAGCTACTGTTGGACGAGAGGTATTGACTTATGAACAGCTCAGTGGTACTATAATCTCCTACTGAAAAAACTCTTGGTTAAACCAAGGTCAGTCACTCCATCATGTGCTTTTGTCTCTAGAACATCAGAAAAGGAAAGGCCTTATTTTTCTCCTCTCTGAATCAAAAATGGCTATTTTTACTCATCATCATCCACAGCATTTCTCTATAAATAGCCAGCTTTGTACTGTACCAGCAGGCAAGACGTAGTCAAGACTGTTTCCCAACAGTTCTTCCACGGTTACTTGGTTCTATGTTACTTAGGCTTTTCCACAGTGAGTTGCCACCACACCACTATTCTGTATCAGTGAGCTATATAGCTCTTTCAGACATATATCAGTAGTAACCATGGGTCATTCTCTTTGCCTCCATCATTACACAGATACATAGAAGACAAATGTGTTCATTTGTTAAGATCAAGAGAGCACCTGGATCAAGCAGTCCCCACTTTGTACATGGATGCCAATATGCAAAGTAAGCCTGACAAGACAACAGTAATGTGAAGGCTCAACATGAGTTCTTGATGGAACCTCATTCCTATAGTGCTTTTAATTCATCCCAATACTTCCTAAATGTTTGTCACCATGACAAAAGAATCCCCCTCACATCTGCCCTCTTTGTACTTCTCTGAAAATGCCCTAATTATAGAGTCAAATAATGTTTTTGCATTTTTCTTAGCAAACTAGACACTTTTACCTATTCTGCCTCCTGCCATGCAGCTGGTCCTGAATTTTAAGGCCCCACCTGAAGTGTAAGTGCAGTGAGCTGAAGGGTGAGAGGCGCTGCAGTACAGCATCCCAAAGCCAGGCCCCATCCCAGTCCAGCGCTCCTCCTTATACCCCCTTCAGCTTCTCTTCCTGGTCACAGCATTAAACATTCACTAATGAATAATAAGCTCTTGAGTGTGATACTTAGTATTTAATAACTATTACCTACTGAAGTACAAACTCATAGAATTAACTGGTGCTAAACTAAGCTTTAATGGTAATTGTTTATTTTCACAGAAATGTATGCCTCTTGTCAGCATTTGTCTACTCAAAGGGCCTAAAATGAAAACTGGCACGTAACAAAAGGCTTAATTAGAAAAGGGTGCATGCAGAAAACTACATCATATCAAAAGGCATGAACAATGCCCAAGTCTACTACAAGGAAGGTATCTTGGCTCTAGTAAAGAAGTCAGCAAAACCACTGTTTTTCTCTGATGGCTGTATTCATCGCATGATAAAGTATATATGTATTGGCTGATATAGATTCTATTTTTAAGAAAAAAAGAAAAACTGAACTGCCAGTTACTTTGAACTTTAGAGCATGCTTTTCTTTGTGCTGTGCATGAGCCAAGTTTTTACACAGACCAACAACACTCTAGATTTATTCCATTTTGTTAGGTTTTTCTGCTTGCTGTTTACCTCTTATGAGTTTGTGAAAAACTTTATGATCTGAAGTACATACATTAATAGGAACAGTAACTAACATAGATACAGAGACTGGAAGAAAAGCCTAACCTACCACAGCAGTATATCTTGAATAGAGTTCTTAGGGATTTGGACTAACAGCTTTTTGTTCACTTTTTACAAATCAGTTATTTTAATGAAAAACTACAACTGTTTTGAGTTCATGATTTTTACATCATACAACATGATTTAAAAATAACTGACAAGAGACAAAATGTATTTATCTTAGCTTCAGTCATCTGGAAGCTAAGTGAACTAAATTAACTGAATTGAAGTATTTCTTGAGGCTCTCTGAAGTCAAGGCAACATAACTCACCCCAAGACAGATGACAAATATGTGATTACATAATCTTTGAAGAGGCTCCTGCTCTCTAGCCCCAGGTCAGCCACCAATCCTGTCCTTTGTGCTGACAGTCATGTAGCATTTCAGTAAACTACACTGGAAAATTGTAAAGATTAAAATTACCTGGCAAAGGAAAAAAAGGTTAGTTTAATCACAGCTGAATTCACTGTGTGATTGCAGAATCCCACAGCACAACAGGGAGCCAGAATGCTTTGGCATGGTTGTAATGCCACGTTACGCTTGAGTAAAGCTGTAATGCACTTAGAGAAACAGGCTGTGACTGCCTCTCCATTTCTCTCTCTAGTAGTGACTGCTACTGAAACTAGCGTAGGAAAATTAAACTAAATGTCATTTTTAGAAAACTACAGTTAGAGGAGTTAGGCATACTACTTGTTTTCCTAGTCTAATTACATTAAAAAATTCTAAAACATTCTAATTTCATTCCAACATTTAATCAAATAATGCAACATTTCTTTGAAAAACAAAGGTTCAAAAGCAAGTTAAACAGTCAACTGTGAAAACATCAGTAATTCTCGTTCATGGAATTCAGGCTCCCTCTGGTGACCAGAATGCAACTGGCATCATTCATCCACAAAATCAAAACTACAAACCCTACGGGTATTTAAAAAAAAAAACACAAAACAACAGGATTCACTCATTCACTTGTATCAGCTTCAAACAGCATTTTTAATATAATTACCAAAATGAAATTTGTTATCTTTTCCAAATTCACTTAGTACTTCAAATGACACGATGAAGTACAAGAAATGACAACTTCTTTAAAATGACTGTGCTGACTTAGTTTTTTAGCTAAGGACTTCTAAGGCTTAGATAAAAACGGATTTCAATACTTCTCACGCTCCTCAGTTGCTACTTAAAAACAAAGTGTTATTTCTAGTAGATAATTATATGATCCTAATGTCTGTTAATGGAGTGCTAGGGAATAAGTAGGAAATCACCACAGACAGAAGATCGATATTAGCTCTGTTCTTCCTGAACTTTTGTGTCTAGCAAACTTCTGTTTACATTAGTGTTACTAGGCATGGAACTTCATTATAGTACTTCAGTATATTCAGATGTTATCAGTATCAAACTTCCATGTTATTTATGGAACTAAACAGCGTCTTACAGGAAGCTAATGTGAACTTAATGCATTTTCTATTGTTACCGCTATTCCTCTTTCAACATCTTCAAGAATACAAAATAACAAGTGAAGTAAGAATTCATCTTAAGAGTGCAGTGGAAACCACATACAGCCTGGAAGGAGCACAACAATAACTCTATGAGAAACTAAGCTTAGATCTTGCCAGAAATCAAACCAGCTACAGAAGTTCACTCTTCCACAATCAATAGAATGATTTACATTCTTCAAACAATACTGGAAGTCTTTTCTTTCTGCAAGTTTCAGTTTTAAAACTATTTCCAGGGAATCATAGAATGGCCTGGTTTGAGAAGGACCACAGTGATCATCTAGTTGCAACCCCCTGCTACATGCAGAGTTGCCAACCACTAGACCAGGCTGCCCAGAGCCACATCCAGCCTGGCCTTGAATGCCTCCAGGGATGGGGCGTCCACAACCTCCTTGGGAAACCTGTTCCAGTGTGTCACCACCCTCTGCGTGAAAAGCTTCCTCCTAATATCTAACCTAAATCCCCCTTGTCTCAGTTTAAAACTGTTCACAGAATCACAAGGTTGGAAAGAACCTACAGAATCTTCTAGTCCAACTGTCCTCCCATTACCATTGCTACCACAAGCCACTAAACCATATCTCATAGCTCCTCATTGAGACACCTCTTGAACACTGCCAGGGACAGTGACTTCACTGGGCAGGCCATTCCAGCACCTGACCACTCTCTGAGAGAAAAAGTTTTTCTGTATGTCTAATCTAAACCTCAACTTCCCCTTTGTCCTATTGCTATCCACCCTTGTAAATAGTTGCTCCCCCTCCTGTTTATATGCTCCCTTCAAATACTGGAAGGCCACAATGAGGTCTCCCCAGTGCCTTCTCTTCTTTAAGCAAGGGAAAAGCAGGGACTCAAGTTATATTACAGGCAAGTTATATTTGGAGAGAATGCAGCTCGCAAAAAATACATTTTCAACAGTTGACTTATGTCAAACATATGTAGCCTCACAACAGTAGACATGTACAGATCCTGATTCACAGAAGTGCAGCAAAGAGTTCCTGGTATTTTCTCTTGCAGCTGTCTTCCTAAATTGTATACTCAGGATGCTCTCCACAGAGCAGGAATACTAGGCATATTTTTGAATGTATATATGAAACTTATTACAGAAAAACTCAACAGTTTATTTCTACCAATATGCTTCTTTACATCTGAAGATATATTTACTGTTTGAAGTACAGTCCAGGAAGTATTACATGGTACCTGAGTGGAGCAGTGCACCAAAATATATCTCTACCATACAGAGAAAACAATGATAGATGAAATATGTGATCATTTTAATTCAACTCATTTTGCTGATAACATGAGCATCAAAAGGCACTTTGAAAACTTCACCGTGCAACTTGTTAGATGAAGCATCCAACACAACCAAAGTGATGAAAGCTACTATAATCAGTTCCAGAAGTTAAAATAATACAAGCAAAATACTCATCCATTCTTTTCAATGGATACAATACTAGCTGAAGGTAAATAATTATGACTGGAATACAGCGACCATACTAGAGAGGGTAATAACATATTCCAAAAATAGGGCACACTCAAACAAAAGATATCAGCTTCAAGAAGGTGTAGAAAAACATCAAAGAAAAAGTGTTCCTATTACAAATTCTGTCAATAAACAGTGACAAGATTTCTTTTTGTATTTCAGACCTTGAAATGACAGCTAAGTACAAATAAAATAAAACCAAGATCACAAAAATATAATTAAACAGAAATCCAGAAAATATGTGAAATATACTCAAATTTAATTCAAGAGATTGTGTTCTAAATATTTCAAACTCAAAAGTGTGCCAGGATGCAACGGTTCTATGATGATAAGAGAACTATTTTATCATTTGCAAATAAGAGTTTATTGCAGTGAGCCACTAAACACAAGATGAGCCGTATTTCTGATGACAGGCATTCTAACTTATTATTTGTGGATGTGATGAAAAAAAAAACATAAATACTAAACATTTTGTTAAGGCATATCAGAAATTAAGTTAATGAGTAGCTAGAGAAAGCACTGTATTAATAAAGACTTTCTCAATTTCTTATCCATTCTGGACTACTCAAGAGATGTTGTGACAGCAGCAGTCTTTGCTGTTCTGTAAAATGTCCCATATGGGTTGTTGCGTCATTAAGAAAGTGGTGTGACCTCACATTCCTCAAAGCACAAAAGATAATTCATCAATACTGCGAAACTCTTTTAAAGAGTCTTTTCAGGGAATAGCTGGAATTGCTGGGATTGTTTTAAAGGACACTGATGAATTAGTAATGTTTGCTGAGAATTTTTATTTAGATCTGTAAAGAACGTAGTTTTAAGTATAGCCTTGTAGACAGAAAAAAAATCTCCACTCTACCTTGTTTTGTCTGCTGTTTCTTAGCTGACAGTTATATTATTTTCAATTTGTATATTCCTGCTAACTTTAGAGCTCTATTTTGGATGCATTTTATGTGACTGACAAAGACAGTGGCCTTAGTTCCACTGTTCACTGAGAGTTACGCTCTTGAATTGCTCATGCAGGTACACCTGTGTAATGCAAGCACCTGCAGTATTTCTCAGTAATTTCATAATTGTTAAATGAAGGCAATTAACACTGAACAAGCCACAGACTCGTTCCACAAGTGCTCCAAAAAAAAAAAACCAAAAAAACCCAACTCAGGCTAAAGCCGCATGGACTCTAATTTGATTCCTCTGGCATATCAACCATGTTCCGATTTCCCTTTATCGTACAAAGGTGGAGAGAAAGTCTCGATTTGACTTTATGTATATACATAAAACTTAAAGACTCCGAGACCACAGAAGAGGAACAAATACCACCAACTCTCAGTACTCTGTTCAGCATGAACACTAAAGACAACTATGCATCTTTGCGAGTCAGATAAAGTGCATATCAGCTGCGAAACAAACGCAGTATTTGAAGCAAAACAAGGTAGAGTCTTTATATCCATCTATAAACTTGTGCTGCGCTTTTTATATATGCTAAGTAAAAAGATCTCTGAGAACAGCACTGTAATTAACGTCCTTTTCAAATATGTTGAGAAGTCAATTGTGTAAGTATAGCCGTTGTTAAAGGTAAATTAACGTTGACTAAATTAGCACCAACTTACTCATACTTGTGCTCCGCTACGATCTAGGTAAGGCTCACTTCATAAGGTTGTCAGAAAGTCTTTAAAGCACTTAACATTATATTCACAAGTTGTACCTGCTATTTCCGAAAGTACAGCTGTATGATCATTTTCTGCCAATTGCACAAATGCAACTTCATTTTTGAAATGATCGATTCCTTGAAAAGACAAATCCACGGTTTTTCCTTTTAGGAGATCTTCTACCAAATCCTTGCTGTCAGCAAGAGCACCAACTGCTCTGTCAAGGGGAAAGAAAATACGTATGTCATAGTCAAATATTTTAATATTGGTTATATATTATTAATCTCTCTATACAAAAACCTCAAAAGCATTTTCAGCATTAATTTACTATTTACTCAGGTACTTTTGTGCTACTTGCTGTCAGTGAAGTCAGTATTCTCACTATTTTGTAATGGCAAACTGGTTCACACACCCTGCTGTAAAACTGTAGAAACAGTCAGGCAGACAGCCACAGGAGCAATTACTGAAAAGAATTCATCTGAATGACTAGATACTAAGATGATACTGTCTCTATTATCCGTGCATCACATTGAAGATGCTTATTCAGAAGCATTTGGTTTTCTGTTCTTGAAGTAATTTACTTTTGTTCATGCCTTGCTATGTGAGTGGGTCACTCTAAGATTCTGCTTCCTTCAAACTTACTACAGAATGTTACTTAAAATTATGAACAGATGTTAGTGACATTTTATATGTAATATAATGATAAAATTATACGGAAATTACTATTAAGCTCATTAGAACTGGCAGGAAAATAAGCACCACCAAAATCAGTGCTTACTTTAAAAGACAGAAGTTCTTTAGTTCTAGAATTGGAAGTTTTCACTAAACCAACGTTGGCTTTATAAACTCTAGATGGCAGTAATGGGATAAAAACTCTCAAGAGTTTGTTTTACTCTTTTTACAGCAGGTGCATGAAAGGCATCAGCATGATTTCTGACGTTTGTATTCCTTATGCCTGTACATACATATACAAACACCTCTACACACTTTTCCTGTGTGCTTAATAAGACGGAGTATTGATGAGAACCATGCAGTTAATTGAAACCAAGGCCAGGTTAAGAAAGTTGCTTGATTTCAGTCAAGGATTTTTTTTTTTTTTTTTTTTTTTGTCATGTAATAGGGAGTACTGTCAAAACTCTTGCTTGCTTTCTTTACGTTAATTTAAATCTCATATTCTTGGTTTTATACAGTCTTAGATGTAAAGCGTATTTACGAAAGCCAGATTGCAGCCTATCTGTTAGAAAGCTCCAATGCAAATTGCAGGCCTGGATTCCCGTACAAAGAGAAGCTTAAAATACAGATCTTCCATTTCCATGTCATGCTCAATTGAATACTATGTTTAGAACAGTGTTATCACGTTTGGACTCCAAACAGCATTCAACACATTTCATTTCTGTATGGGCTGAGGCACTATATGACAGTGTAGATATCTGAAAAACATAATGGATCCAAACTGATGGACCTGTGAAGTCTCAGCTGCCTAGATCACTAGATCAGCAGTTCAAGGTATTACTGTCACTCAACATTACACACAGGTTCTTTTGTCACTCTGGATCTTGATTTCTTTCCATTAACATGGTATAAAAAATTGGTGATGAAAGGAAAATGCAACTTTTCAGTCTTCAAGTCCTCAAAGATTATTCAAAAGAAAACATCAGTTACAAGAAAAAATAAGAATCCCATATAATAGAAAATGCAACCTAGAATACCTGAGGACAGCTGAGCTAGATAGCTGCATGAAGCACCTGGCCAGGAAAGGGGAGAATCACTGGGGAAGCTGCTGCTGACTAGAGGACAGATCCTGTGTTCCTGGACTGTGGAGTTCTGCTGGGAGAGGCAGAAAAGAACTCCATAAGCAAGTGCCCAGGTGGCCATCAGACAGCAAGAGCTGAGAGGAGCTCAAGGTGTGGCTAAGGATACTGAATTTGGCAATATTTGTTTTGATATACTGTTTAGGACTGTAAAAAAAATAATTATTAATGACAAGGCACATTTGCCTTTGAGATAAGCTTTCATACTCCCTTTTTAAAAAGTTCATACTTAAATGCCTTCAATAATAACCTTGTTCTCACTGCTTTCACCAATTCTCCGGTGCTACCACAGTTCCCTCATCAACTAGAGCAGGCATGCCTGCTCCAGGAGACAAAAGGAGCAGCACATCTGGGATACTTTGCTTTCCTTTCTGCTCCTGGTTAGCTACCTCTCTCTTTTCAGAGTGTTGAAGGAGGAAGGTTACAAACTCATAACTTCACAGGAGGAGAGGTAAGCACATAGAGGCCTCGAGGATTTAGTTTTACAGCACTCAAAGAAACAAGTGTGGAAAAACAAGCAGGGCAAGTGATTTAGACACGCTGGTATCTCATTATTTCTAAGTGTTACATGTTTTCAGCCAAAATACCTTCCACTACTTGCTGTCACTTTCTACCATGAATTCTTTCTTATGAGCCATCTGTATTTTGAAAGCAAAACATTTTGGGGATAAAAGTGATTTGCCACACAGACTTAATAGACACACTGTTTAGTAATTGCGTTACCATAACTCAAGCAATGTCTCACTGCATTTATTAATTATTGATCTAGATAATTCAGGGTACGGACTGCATGGCTTTTAAGACCACTGAGTTTACAGAGGATGGAAGCCCCCTGAAAGATCTCCTCTTGGGGAGATAGAAAAAATGGGGCTTTTCTTTAACAGAATTACAAGAATATAATTAATTTTGATTCATATCAATTTTGTGAATTGCTCATGTAAACACTGAAGGATTCCCAGATGTTTGTATAATACCAGCAGGCCATCTATCAGCATTTTAATTCACATCAGTTGTCAATTTCATTTTTGCAATTACAGTGTGCATACATAGAGATAGTATACATATGTAAGCTA
>PPHD01017362.1:0-15089 GCA_002909625.1 Bambusicola thoracicus
CAGATGTTGATTTCAAGAGAAACTGAGCTCATACGTTAATAGAGTAAAGAATTAGCTGTTTAAAAACAAAACAATAAGAGAATCGGATGCTGTTGCTAGGCTTGTGTGTTTCTGCATTAATTGACCCCAATGGGCACAAGCATTAAGCCAGAACATGGACAAACACATCCCTGCTACCTTAATGCAAAAATAAATTATCTCCTCAACCAGCAGGTATATATTTCTTAACAAGGAGCAAACTTAGCCTCATGAATGAGTAAAACAGTGACCCTCAAATGCCCACTTACTTCTTGACCACAGACGAACAGAAACATAGCACTTTCAGAAGATAACTAATACTTCCAAACCTTCTGCTCCTAGTAAGCTTCAGCAATTGAGAATCTAAAACCTTCTGGCCTAACAAGGACAAACTGAGCTGCCTACAATGGATGACAGAAGGGAAAGAAACAGGTATTTCTGTATAAACCTGAAGCGGCAAGGAGCTCAGAGAGAAGCATGGAAAATAAATGCCCATCTCTGACATTCTGAAGTGGCAGAAAGGACACTTCCACTTGCACAATTCCTATAAATGGCTCAGAAGAGGCAACCCATCCAAAGGAAAATAAAAAACATTTGTCTCAGTTTAAGCATCTGTCACAAATAAGGAAGAATTGTTAACTTTTTTCTTAATTCTATCTTTGCCACCAGACTTTCACAATGCTTCTATTTTGCTTTCTTATGAACACTCAGTGAATCATGAGAAAACAGTAAAATGCTGATACCACAAACACCAATGAAATAAAACCTAAGCAATAGTAACTGTAACTGCCCAGTAACAGCAACTGTAGCTCCCCTTCAGATACTGAAAGTTAGCTACCAGATCACCTCAGAGCCTTCTCTTCTCCAGGCTGAACAGCCCCAGCTCTTGTAAACAGCGTTAGGCCTTCCTTACGTATCAAAGAAGAGAAAAAGAGTTTAAAAAGTTGATGTCTCACTTCACATCATCTCTAATACCTAGGAAAATGCAGCAACAACACACTGATACCTTTCTCTTAAATTTCTTCTCTGCCTTTGAACTTTATTTTTGTTTCCTTTAAAAGAAAAAAGGAAAATACAAACAACATTCTTGTTTCAAATATTCCACCTTTGGTAAGAAACAAGGAATGACAGAAATAGATCTCGGACTGAGGCAGGACCTTAAAAACTTGCAGGCAAGGCACAATCTGGAAGCATTTCAGTGACATCTTGAACGCAGAGTGATACCCTTCAAAATAAAATTGCAAGTTGGAAAGCTAGCCATTAATGCATCCGGTAAAGGCGTGATCCAAAAGGATGGAATTTATCTCAGAGCAGAATAAGCAGCACAAAACTAACGGTGAGAAGCACCTGACACTAGCAGATACAGAAGCCACCAAAGCTCCCAAGGCGATGGCAGCAGCCATCAGCTCCTGGCACGGGACATCGCCACGTGCACAGAGCTAGGCTTTGCCAATGGTGGTAGGGGAACACCCCTGCTTCTGTTCAGACCATAAGACTGAATACTTGCCAGCACGACAGCAGCAGCCAGGGTAAGAGAAGCAAAGGAGCTACCTAAAATTGAGGAGCACCTCCAACACAAACCCGCAGGAGGCCGCTGGGCTGTGCTGCCTCTCTTTCTCGCTAGATAACAACTTCCCAAAAACTTCTATCAGACAGCAGAGTCTGATACTTATCCTAGAAGACATTTTGATTCACAAAACCAAAGCAGGAACAAAATGCTTCTTCCCTGACCAGCTCTACGCACTCTGGATAAAGCTCACTCCTCAGGCCAAAAAGAAACAAACCCAGCCAACATATCTGTGCCATATGAGCACATAAGCTGGGAGGCCAGAGTATTTTAGTGTGTGGAGACCAAATTTTTGTGAGGAAAAGCACCTATTTGTTACAGATACTGCAGGCTCCCACCCCATTACGCTCCCTGGTGCTGTATCCTGAGATGATGCCATGCTGCTTGGGACAGGGACCTGCTGTAAAAAAATGATACAATGAAAGGATGACCAAAGTGTGACTTTACAAGGACACTGCAGAGGGTCTGAGTCAGTTTCATATCTTATTACTAGAACTAATTAATTATAAATCTTCAACATTTCTTATTGACATCTCATCACCAAACCTGGTCTTAAGAGTATTGGCTAGCAATGTGAAGAGCCAGGATTGGAAAGCAAGCAACTAGAAAAAGAACAAAGCAACCAATGTGCTACTGGATAAAGAGCAGAGCTAAAGGGAAAATTACTACAGAATTTTAAAGTACTGTTGATGTACAGGGAGAATATAAAATGCACAGAACAAGATTGAATAATGTTGTAAATACTGTCTTAGTAGAAACGTTTGACACCTAGACATGTCCAAACTCACAGCACTTTCCTAATTAGTAACACAGAATCATAGAATGGCCTGGGTTGAACAGGACCTCAGTGATCATCTAGTTTCAGCCCCCCTGGCATGGGCAGGGTCACCAACCACCAGACCAGACTGCCCAGAGCCACACTGACAGTCATGACTGTGCTTTATGCTTAAAGTTTCCAGTGTTGGAGTTGTTGCTATGGAAGGGCTTTCTCAAAGCCCTGAAATGCAGAAGGTATAAGCACTGTCTACTTGAAAATCTAGGATGAAGAATGGATACTTAACTACATTCTGCTCACAAGTAAAATCCTTTCTTTTTCAAGAAAAGAATACATGTATATAAAGAGAGTTAACAAAAGGAGGTGCTACAGAAACTGATGATATTCACCATGAAGTTGTGTTACTTGGGGAACAAGCTGACTTTTCCAAACACATTTGTTTGCATTTGTTTGGTGTTTAACAATGGCTTCAGGTAGCAGAGAGTACTCCTAGTAATTACCAAACTCCTCTAAAGCTTCCCACCAGTATTTTTTAGCAATCTTTCCTTCCACTAAACATATAATTGAGTACCCACACTTCTGCACTAATTACAAGTGCATTGTGTGTTTGGAAGAGCTTTATAGAATTGCACACTGCATGCATTCCTCAAGATTTTTAACACTATTTAAAAGTTTCTGATGTAAATAATATGTAAGGTTAGCACATTAGCTGAAATTTTTATCTCTTGTGAAACAAGAAGGGCACAATAATTCAACAAAATCAAATTATAATCAATTCAACCAAAAGTGAGCTGCTTCAAAGCATAAAATAGTTCAGAGTCGAGCAAAAAGACATACACTTACTGTCCAAGTGTGACTTCCTGCTTACAAAAGCTGCACATTTGATGTAATGTCAAGCAGGAACTGGCCAAGTGCATGCATCTTCCTTTATTCAAGCGGTGACCCTTGGCTGCCAGCCCTGTGGTGCCCAGAAAGCCCAGTGACTGCAGGAAGGCACCTCAGTCCAAGGTCCAACATCAAGGGCAGGCACAGTAACACCTTCAACTTTTAGGTAAAATGATGGAAAGAGGTCTTCAAGAAGAAGGTCAAGGACCAGGATATGGATTCTGGCTCTCCTCTTAGGTCTGATTCTGGGAGTATTTAGATACCTGCTTAGCAGCTACAGAAATACTTCAGAATATACAAGTACATATTTGCAGAGCTGTTGGATTGATGTGACGGGGGCTTTATTTGTGCTTCTTCTAGCATTCTGGTGAAAGAGGTGTGAATTTTTACAAGAAAGAGCAAATATATAATTAAACAAATTTCATTTACAAAAAAATGTGATAAAAAAATACATACACTAGCATCTTAACATAGAAATACATCCAGCATCTGGTGATATGAGTGAAGGTAGATGACATGCTTACAACTCCCATTTTTTCTCAGACAAACCTAAAGCACTTTGTTGTATTGTCATTTACATTCATAACCTTCTGTTGCTAAATATTTCCCGTTCACATCCAGTTCAAGCTACACAGACATTACACAAGTCAGACTGTATCCTCTAACACAATACACGTCATGCAATACAAGGTTGGGGAAAGGTCAGAGTTCCAGTAAACAGAGCCTGGATACTCAAAATTTTAAGCGATATATTCACCAACTTCCTATAGAAAATTGTTTTTTTCTGCTTGAAAACACGACAAAGTGGCAGTTTGGAGTTCATCCACCAGCTCTCTATATAATCGGAATCATTCTTTTCCAGTAGGGGATTACATTTTCATACTTGTAAGTGTGGATATGGATATATTCAGTCACGGCCAAGGAATGGACTTGGAAGACCACTAGGTCTGTAACAGACACTCCTGTGATCTTCAGGCAGCCAAGAACATAAAAAAGAAGTTCCTAAGTAATTTCCCTGGAGCTTGACCATTATCTTTATGCGGTTAATGTTTATATATAGTCACACAGTGACATTGACAGCACAGCCAACATAAGCAACGCTTCTCTTAAAGTCCTTCCACTACAAAAGGTTTGCATGAATCCACAGATAGGAGAAGTTTGAACACCATTAAACTGCAGAAAAATTTATGAAACACTGTATTTTAAAAAATAAGTAAGCTTTAGGAATACAAATACAATAAGGAGAGGAGTTACATTAATAATGAGGCATATGAGTAAAACAAGTCATGCTGTAAGGCTCACTGTTTTGATAACATGTAGTACACAGTAATACATTCAGAGCATGTTTGCACAATTACTCGTGCTTGATATAGCCATAGCCTCACTCCATGACGTATCTGTAGACAGAATTACAAATCCAATGGCAAATGGTGAATGTGCATACAGTAGCATCTGGCCTCACATCCCTCCCACTGCCAGGCTCTGCCCCAGCTTCACCTACACCTGAAGCTGCTGAGGAGGCACAGAGCTGCTCCACCACCTAATTACGCCCATCTCCCTCCAGTACAGGCTCATCTCCCAGATCTCTGGGTGACAGCCTGGAGAAAAAACCTCCAGACCCATTTGTAAAACATGCACGTCTATCAGCTCTGAATTTTGGTATTTTCAAAAGACTATGGCCAGTTAGGCTCCATTCTGATGGGAGTTGTAACATCTTCTGATAATGGCAATTTCAGAATCAAAGCACTTAAAAAAAATTTTAACTGTGCGTCCTTTGGCCCTGCCCTTGCAAAAAATACATTTTTGTGATGAATTATAGAAGCTCAGCATTCTTACTGACATCATTTCGTTTCTATAATAAAGTTAGAAAACTATATTTGCAGCTCTATGGCTTTAGTATGCAGCTCACTTCACCTATAAAGTGTTAAAACTGCTGTGTTGAAAGTAGCGATGGCACTTCTATCTACATTCCTGTTCATGTAAGCAAAGACGTCTGAAGCAGTGACAATTTTTCCTGTAACTCTCTTCCATGGCAGAAGCTAATTACTGATGTTCTAGTTCAGTGACCTCCTGGAGAAATTCTTTCATGCTGTTAAACTCAAAGCAAAGAGTTTTACCCTCCACCCTACAGTGACATCATGAGAAAAGGAAGGAAAAAACGACTTTCTTTAAAAGCACTGTTTGAATTTTTGCAAGAACAGAAAATTGTGTGACTCCCTCATTGCTTCACTGCACAGAAGGAGTTGGGGTAGGACAGCTAGTTTTCCCACTGCAATTCTTGATTCCTTGACCTTTACAAAAGTCTCAAGTTAGGCTTCAGTCACAGCCTGAATGTGGTTATTTTATGAATTCTTGGCTTCTCAGACAGTTGAAAATCCTCATAATACTTTCTCACTACTGAAATTGAACACACAAATACTTTAAAGTATTAAAACTCTGAATTATGAACTACATCGTTATCACAACCTTTACGATACATGAAGAGAGGAAAGAAGTATCTCATCTCCCATGAGATAGTATCAAAGTTTTGGTTTATATATTTGAAAGGGTTGGTTCTGAGTTCGGCAGTTTCATGGGCTCTACAGATATCGTGCTCGTACACATGTGCATTTTCCAGATTTTTTCTTATAACATTTCTTCCTCTGGGACAATTCTCAGAGGGTTTTGCTACTTAAACTGGAAAGCAGGAAAGGAAGTGACTTAACCTCTTCTAGTAAAAATCCAGGTGCCATGCCTGCTTAAGAGCAAACTAAACATTTGGTAATTAAGAAAAAAAAATAGTAACAGACAATGACTATAATTTGTTTCCAGGCCTTCACTGTCCATCCATAATTATTCCTTTCTACACTTGTATCAGGTTAAGGCTGCTACTACAAAACTGCATGAACAACTTAAAATATTCGTACAACTTACACGTTTGTTTTTATTTAGAGCATGGAAGTCTGCAAAAGGCATAATCACATTACTTCCTCATCACCACGGGCATGCAATTCTTTATATCTTTGTTTCAGAAATGGAAAATGAAAGTAGCCCAAACATACTAGCCCTAGGTTTGTGTTTATCCGAAATGTTTTACAGCCAGTAACAACTTGAGGGCAATGAAAACAAAACTGACTTTTTCTCTGTTAATATCTTAACCATGGAGTTTCCTCTTCACAGTTCTTGTTAATCTACCATCACAATACCTGCTGCTGGTTTTCCCTCCTTCTCTGGTCTTTTCCTTCATAAATAGAAGAAAGGAACTAAACTGGCTCAACTGGATAAACTACCTTTTCCTCTAACATAGGAACAGAACCGGGCAGGAAGAGAAACTAAATGAATTAAAATGGCAAATCTATTAACACAAAGTAGGCTGGATGCCACTGTGATGCGTGAATGATCACAGTTATCTCCAGAGGTGACTTTCCAAAGGCATGGGAAACCAGCTTTTATAGCAGTCACCACGGAACCACAGAATTGCAGGGGTTAGAAGGGACCTCAAGAGATCATAGAGCCCACCTCCCCCCCGTGCTAAAGCAAAACAACACACGTTTTAGAAGAGACCATATAAATTCTTTAATCACTTCCACACTTCTAGCTACAGGTATTCAGATGGAGGACAGCAACACTGTGAGAGAAAAGTCTGTTTTAAGTTGATGATTCCTTAGATTAGTGAGACTGTAAATAACTTTCCCAATGACTGGTTCTACAAAGGCCTGGGGTTGCTGGTTGAACACCAGTCACTCAGTTCTACTTACGCACATTCGCTTTAGACAGTGGAATTGCTCTGGGTTTGGATCGGAATAACAGAAGCCATATCAAAATTCACTGATGTCAACAGACAGTCCTGCTGTCGATACAATTTTGGATCACAGAGGGTGAGCACGATGCTGGTCTGCACTACCAGACCCATCATTTCGACAGCTCACTGAAAACTGACCAAAAACACACAGAATAATTTTTCGGCACATTCACGTCCACTATTACCAACAAATATAACAAGGAACAGAACTCTCAAAGTACCACACAATATAAAGCCCCAGTAACACAACACAATGTATGTTGGGGCAGTAAGAGATTTACCAGGACAAGTTGAAATGTTTCCACTTTCAGAACCCTTCTCATGAAAATCATCTGTCTCCTGTAGACCCGGTTGGCCTTCTTCACTTATAAAGAGCCCCAGTACCCAACAACCAAACACGTTAGCCTGGAAGCCTCGCCACAGCTTATCATGGAAGGTCTAATCCAGCTTCCTGTTGCTCTCCTCGACAGGCCATTGTAACCAGCACCGTGCAAAGCACTGCATACACACACATTTTGCCACAAAGTTCACAGTTCTGCTCTCTCCCTTTCCCCCCGGATGCATTCCACGCCACAACAGGGGCACAACTGCCGGAACAGGTGAGAACCGGCCACAATTAACAACAATCTATCACGTTCCCCTGCATTACTTTTTGTACCTCACCATCCCTAATCACCTAATTTTTCCACGAGAGTCCCAACGCCACCCACTGCGCTGCCACAACACGCGATGAGGCGATCCCGAGAGCACTGGCGGCCGCCACTGCCGTGCCTGACAGTCTGCCTGACGCTGCACCAAGCACCAGGTACACCCATAACCGTGCATGGCACGAACCCCGAGTACGGGCACGGCAGGCAGCAGGAAGCAAGCTCTCTTTGCAGGACGTCAATCTCAGGCAAGTCATCCACGCTAAACTCCGCTGTGACCTGCCGGTGCGTAAACTGCACGTCTGATCTGTCGGCCGGCGCTGATGCAGCCGGAGAGAAACTTCGGGCACCGAGTCCCATCCCGTCAGCGGGACCCTCCTCTGGAGCTCTCTCCGCCCCGGTGGCCGCGAGGAGGCTACAGGAGCACGGAGGAGGCTGGAGGGACACGGCCCGGGCTGGCGCTGAGGGAGCAGCCGGCCACCTCCCGCGCACGGCGGGGCAGCGGGGTCCCCGCAGGCCGCCCAGCCCCGCGCCTCCCGGCTGCTTCGGCACACCCACGGGTACCCCGCGAACGCCGCGCGCTGCCCCCGCCCTGACTTACTGAGCGCCGCCATGGTGCCGGCCTCCAGCAGCAGGCAGTCCTGGCGGCCCCGCGCCTCCAGCAGCGCGCTCGGCCCCGGCTCCTGCTTCCACAGCAGCCGCAGCCCTTTGCTCAGAGCCATGGCGGGCGCCGCGGGTCTCCGACGGAGCTGGCGGCCCGCGGCTGGGCAGCGCCCTTCCCCTCAACCCGCTTCTCTTCCCACCCACGCTCCCTCGTAAACTTTCCAGAGTCAACTTTGTCCCTTCGGCTCCTCCTCCGGGGCAGGTGTGCTCCGCCAGCCCTGCCCGCGGCGAAGGGGAGGAGCAGCGACGTCCACCGCCTCGCCACGGCCGCACAGCGGGGCGGTAAGCGAGGCGGGCTCCGGCTGCTGCCCCGCTCCTCCGGCCGGGCCTGCCCTGCCCCGTGGCGGTGGGCTGAGTCCTGCCCACGCCGTCAGGGAGCAGAGACAGTTTTCTGCAGAGCGGTTTCTAGCAGAAATCCTATTTACGCAGGAATGAAACGAGCGCGATGGGTCCGCAGCTCTCTCAAAGTTCGGAGGGTGTGAGAAAGGCTGTGAGTTAATCATACTCGCTTCTAAAGAGCAAAGAGATGCCTTTCTTACAGCTGTCTTATGCAAAAGGCACACTGAGAAGCATCTTAAATCTTTCTCTTCTCTCACCGTGGCTTCTTTTCATAGAGAAAAGTGCTCTCTTGAAGTGAAACGCTGGAAACACCACAATCAGAGCTGCCCACAGACAGCTGTGTCACAGGGCTGCAGGTAGTTGCCCTGGATCGTTCATTCGTGTGTTTTAAAATAATCAAAAATAAATAGAGAAAAGATGACCTTTTTAACTTGCTTCTTTTGCCTTTGAGGAATGATTCCTCATCATCATCTGTGAACTCCATTATGACAGTAAGCCGTCACCTGGGGGACGCTGCTATGCTGCTCTGTTGCCCATGCTTGTAATTCACGAGCAGTTTTTGTCAGTAGCCTTTTTCACAACAAATTACAAGGAATTCTAATTTTAATGAAGGTGATGGCGATAACACACCAGTGTTTTTTGTTTTTGCAGAGCAGAGTTGAGAATTTCTCTGCTTCTAGCGCTGCCCTGCACTAGAAGAGCTGGCAAATTTCTTCCCAAGGAACCACAAGACATTCCAAGCCTTGGTGATTCTAGGAGAGCAAACTATTAAGGTTGGAAAAGACCTCTGAGACCACCAAGTTCAACTGTTGACCCATCCCCACCATTCCCATTAACCACGTCCCTCAGTGCCACATCCACACGGTTCTTTAACACCCCCAGGGATGGTGACTCCATCACCTCCCTGGGCAGCCTGTGCCAATGCCTCATCTCTCTTTCTGAGAAGATATTTTTCCTAACATCCAACCTGAGCCTCCCTTGGCAAAGTGGCTGAACACCTGCCTGCTGATAGGAAGCAGCAAACAAATACCTTGTTTTGCATTGTTTGTGTAGTCTTATCTCAGCCCATGAATTCCTAAGCTTTCACCTTCCTCACTGGCCCCATCCCACCTGGGGTGGATGAGTGAGTGGGCAGCTGGGTGGTGCTGGGCTGCTGCCTGTGTTAAACAACTACAACATACAACTTACTGTTATAAATAAATAAACAAACAAATAAATATTGGCAGAGGAGACCCCACAGCCTCTGGCAGCCTGCGCCAGTGCTCCATCACCCACGCTGCACAGAAGTGCTGCCTGCTGTTCAGAGAGTACCTCCTGTGCTCCAGTTTGTGCCCGTTGCCTCTGGGCACCGCTGCAAAGAGCCGGTCTTCACATTTGCACTCTCCCATTCGGGTGTTTGTACACACTGGTGAAATTCCCCTGAGTCTTCTCTTCTTCAGCTGAACAGACACAGTTCTCTCAGCCTCTCCCCATGGGGAAAGCTGCACCATCCCTTGGTAATCTTAGTAACAAGGTAACATAAGACTGAGAAAGCAACTGTCAGAGAATGATGGAGTGCTGAATAAAGCCATGCATTTTACCATCCTCCTTCACACAGAATTATATTCACAGGAAGGAACCTTGCCTGATGTACCAGGTGGATGTGCAAAGGCCTTCTTTGCCTTATTTTATGGTAGATAAAATCTTCTCATGTGGCCCAAACTACCATTCAAAACACAAAAATCAATTTTTAAGGGAAAATATTGAATTTGATGGCTCACCTTTTGGGTAACTTCTGGAGTTGGTCTGTCTTTTGATGTGGAGCAATTGTATGTGTCTGACACGGAAAGTGATTAACTCCTGAGCTAAGGATTCCCCCAGGTGAAACCATTCTCTTCTCCAGAGCAGCTGTTTTCACCCAGGCCATACACCCTCATTAACTTCTCAGCATTTTTTTTTTTTTAATTTCATCCTCCTTTCTCAGTGAACTTCTATTTCCTGTTCTTCCAGCTCTTTTTGCATTTCCTGTATTTACAGAAGAAGGAGAGAAGTCTTTCTATCTCCCCATCAGATGGGGAGGAATCCTAAAGATCTCATGTTTACTGACCACAATTATGTGCAATGCAGTGCATGCAAAATGGCAACACTGCTGAGTTAGAAGGTGAGTCCTTGTGGAAGCAGGATAGCATCCAGCTGACAAAGTTTGTTTCCCATTCGCTCACCTCCATCAAACAAACAATAATGTCCATTCTACCCTTTACAGATTTTTCAGACTGGTTCCTTCGCTGTCAGGAGAAATTCAGCTGTTGTCTCAGCTGCCATGGACAGCTGTGATTCCTGAAACACTTTTATCTTCTTCCAAGTCATTATTCAGTTTCACTCCAACTTTCAATCCATCCCCAGCCCCCAGTTTACCTCTGAAACATACTGTGCATTATAGTAACTCCCCCCCAAGTCTTTATGGAAATGAGGTTCTTGGGGTCTGGTAACCGCCTTAATGAGAAGGAGTCCTGGTGCTGACCTTAGCAGGTGGGGTTATGTGCTGATCCAGAGATGCATCAGAAAGGGCAGCAGGGCTGTTACCAAACAGTGCAGCAGAATTTGCATTATTCAGCAGTCTGCTGGGATGTGTGGAAGAGCTGTGTGAACCTCAGATCTGGGGCATGGGATGAATGAATGTCCATGTCGGCTTTTGTGTGCTGCTGAGTGGCCCTTGCCAATAGGGGGACTTACATACAAAAAACTTAGTTGATGTACAGTGGGAACAAACAGTTGTGTGCCCATTCTTATGCAACGGCAATTCTTTATGAAGCTCTACATCTAAATAGCAAAGATTACTAGTGAGGACAGTTCTTGGAGATTTATGGCCACTTCAACACGGTCATAAATGCCTCAGGAAATGTGTGTGTTCTCAGGGTCATTGAAACATTTTGATTTTTGCCATTTCCAATAAATTTTTGGCTACAGCGATCAAAGAAGAAATAGAGGAAATACCTCAAAGTAGCTTTTCCTGCAGATGACATTTAAAACAATTAGTTACTGCAGCTAATGTGCAAAACTTCTTATTGTTTTCACATTTTTGGTTATAATTAGAATGTGCCATAGAGAAGCATTTGCAACATTTGTAGGCTAAAGTACTCCAAGTGTTGCTATGAAAGTAGCTGTGGACTTTTAATGTCACCTCTTACATTCTCCACGAAATTGAGAGAAAAATTTCTATTTTGGTTGGTTACGTGTGTCCTGACCATGTAAAGAACTTTGTGTGCAAAAGACATCTGGTATTTTGTTCCAGAAACAGGCTGATATACCTCAAGCTAGGTCACTGTATCTCAACAAAGTCAACAACATCTCCTTAAAAAAGAAGCGCTAGTGATAAATCAGCAAGGCTTATTTGTCTGTTTAGAATTTGACAAAGAATGTTTGACCTTTCCACAAGTACTAGAGCAGTAATGCAGAGACACTTTCCTTATTTAAGACAGTGTCAACATTTTCAACTTTCCATTTGCTTACAGCCTTTCCCAAGCAGCATCCCCTAAGCCTTGACCCTGCATTCTGTGATCCTTGAGGCAGGAAAAATTAACTTAATGCTAGCATTTTGTATCAGTATTACCTTTCAACCAACTACTAGAGAGGAAGAGCAGTGGGTTAACGAAGAAAACTTGAGCTTCCAGTTTAGTAGGGCACTGAAACACGTAGCTAACTTCATGAGTAGTCTCACAGATCTGTACTCAAGTGAGACTTCTCAAGTGAATCGGAGAGCTGTGGGACCTCTGGAGATGGTCTAGTCTAAGCACCTGCTAAAGCAGGTTTCCTACAGTAAGTTGCAGAGGAAAGTGTCCAGGTAGGTTTTGAATATCTCCAGAGAAGGAGACTGCACAACCTCTCTGGGCAGCCTATTCCAGAGCTCATCACTCTCACTGTAAAGAAGTTCTTCCTCATATCCAGATGGAACTTCCTGTATTCCACTTTATGCCCAGTGCCCCTTGCCCCACCAGTGGGAAGTGCCCCAAAAGAGCCTGGCCCCATCCACTTGACACCTGCCCTTTAGATGTATATAAGCACTCATAAGATTCCGCCTCAGTCTTCTCCAAGCTGAGCACTCCCCGGACTCCCAGCCTTTCCTCAGAAGGGAGATGCTCCAGCCCCCTAATTGTCTTTGCATCCCTCTGCTGGGCTTTAGGAGCTGCATGGCTTTCCCAGCACTGCAGACATTACTCCAGATGTGGCCTCTCTAGGGCTGAATAGAAGGGGAGGATCACCTCCCTCGACCTACTGGTCACACCCTTTTTAATGCATCTCAGGATACTGTTGTTCTTCTTGGCCACAAGGACACACTGCTGGCTCATGGCCAACCTGATGTCCACTAGGATACCCAGCACCTCCTCTGCACAGCTCCTCTCCAACAGGTCGGCCGCCAGACTGTGCTGATGCATGCAGTTACTCTGCCAGTTGAGTAGTCGTTCCACTGTATGAGCAGTGCAGGTCCAGCTGCTCATAGTAGCTGGGCTGGAAGCTGTCTGGCTTTGGACTTGAGTTGAGCCGGGCCTACCTGGCTGCAGCTCCGGGTTGGCAGAAGACATTAATTCATCTCTGAACTTGCACCAGCAGTGGCTGAGAGGCTCTCTGGTGAAGTGCTAACTGTTTTGCAAGTGCTGCTAATGAAAAAAACTGCTTTTGAAGTCTTGTTGGGAAGTCAGTGGAATTTCTCACCTCCTCTTCCACTGACTTTAACTGTATGTATGCTAAATCGAGGAGATCTACCTAAAAGGGCAGACACTACTTTCACAGATCATTGCCTTTTCTTAAGAAACTATTTTCAGTAACAACAGCTGTTTTAGAGTTTAATGTTCTTCATCCCAAAAGTATGTGCAGATGAGCAGCCTTAGTCAGGCGGGTTTGTTTAGGCGGTAAGAGTGACCAGACAACCAGATACAATTTTCATGCTTTCTTCCAGCTGACAGGCTCATGATTAGTCATAGGTATTCCTCTCTTGTGTTCAAAGGACTTGAAAGCCACAGAACTTTCCTCTGCTTCTTGCCTAATTTTCTGAAACTCCTGACAGGAAAACCAAAGCACTTAGCAAAATAGAATGTTCAGACTCAAAGCGAAATGCTTGATGTCTACAGAGACAGAGATGTGGCACGAAAGCTGGCAGATTTTTTTCAGTGGGCAAAAGGTCTTTAATCTTTGGATAAAGTGTGTATGCTTCTGTTGAAGCATGAAAGCACTTCTGTGATTACCCTGTATCGAGGCATGTGGTTTTGATAAGGCGACGGAGGCCTTCCCTGTGTTCATGAACCAACTGTGAAGAAATCTCCAGAAACAGGCAATCCCAGGTTGCCTGTTGTGACTTTTCTGTTATGTTGTACCTACTGTTGCTGCAGGGTACTGAAAGAGAAAGGGCGTTGGCTCAGTGCAGCACAGTCATGCCTAAATTCATCCTGAGGGCCTACTCCATTTGTAAGAAGGAAGAATAGCGATTTCCTGGTTCTTCAGAATCTGTGAGTTTCATTGCTTGCTGGTGCTATAACTAGCTAGACAATGCATACGGGCAGAAAATGCATGAATACAACCAAAAGCTGATTATGATACGGAAGATGAATGTGAAACTGAAGTGCAAATAAAAGAACAAAAAGCAACTTCATTTTTTTTTTTTTAGACAAACCAAGTCATATAAATAAGGGAGAAGCTGTGGAGAAACCGCAGCTGGTCAGGTCACAGCAGGGTTGTATATACATTAGGAGGACTGCCATGGTGCAGTTTACCATCAGATGTAAATAAATTGTGTTAACACAAGCATCTTCCACTATTTTATTGCATTGAGTAGTACATACTCTGCACATTAGAGGAGTACAGGGAGCAGAGGGATCCAACAGTGAGGAGTGGGAGGACAGGGTGGGGGTAAAGGAGCTTCTGCACTTGATACCTGATTCTAATTAATGTTAATTTATGTAAATCTTATTGAACTAGAGTCTGCCCTCTGTGCAACTGGGTATTTGAGGGAGAACATCTAAGAATTTTGATGTATAATCATTAATAGGAGTTGTTTGAATACTTAGAAGGATAATGGGGCACTTTAACTGCATTTATTTTCAGTGCTCACTATTTGCATCTGTAGCATTTTCTAACAGATTTTGTTAGGTAGATGAGCACATATTCTGTCTTCATAGAAATGCATTTATAAACACAGTAAGTCTGATACTGTAAAGTAGTCTCACATTCCAGGTCTGTTTTTCTTGCACAGATAACACAAAGCTAAATCAAAACTATAGATCTCTTCATGAAGTGAATGTTGGACACAGTTTGTCTTTGTGGAAATTTCAGATTAGGTCACATAATTAAAAAAAGAAGGCAGGGAGAAGGGAAGAGAGTGGTCTGTTTGAGGACACCACTCTTAAGCTGTCTAATCATGACATCAGTGTGTTTTTAGAAGCA
>PPHD01017363.1:0-15087 GCA_002909625.1 Bambusicola thoracicus
AGGCTGGACGTTAGGGAATACTACTTCTCTGAAAGGGTGGTCAGGCACTGGAATGGGCTGCCCAGAGAGGTGGTGGAGTCACCGAGCCTGGTGGTGTTCAAAGAGCGTTTGGATGTTGTGTTGAGGGACATGGTTTAGCGAGAACCATTGGGGAAGGGTGAATGGTTGGACTGGGTGATCCTGTGGGTCTTTTCCAACCTTAGTGATTCTATGATTCTATGATCTGTAGCGCACAGGTAAGAGGAGTCTGTGAATCTCATCCTGAAAAGTGTTAATGATGGCTGTGTTTATTCTTGGATTCATACTAGCTTTTAACATTTAAGCCTACTCTAAAAAGGCCTCTAAGGAAAACAAAATTTCATTCGCCAACAGTTAGAAAGCAGTTTCCTGCGCTCTCACAATGCTTGTGATTTCAGTTCTGGTTTTCCTTTGGTAAAGAGGCTTTTCCTGGAAGGACCAGTGAGGTTTCTGCTGTACTGCTACTTTTATTATTAGTTCAGGCTGATTCATGGAAGCAGAGAGCAGAAAGTGGTCCATTTCTCAGCAGAACAAACAGCACATTTTGAATGTAGAGTCTTAATCCCTTAGATGGGATCTACTGGTCTTCTTGCTATATGTCTGAGATCTTTAAGTCATGTGTCTACCCAGGTAAGGCTGAAGGAGGCACTGGGGAAGGCTGTAGACATGCTTTACATTTCTCCTTTAGATTTTTTATAGAATCAATCATAGAGTTATAGAATGGCCTGGGTTGAAAAGGACCACAATGATCATTGAGTTTCAACCCCCAGACTGAGCTGCCCAGAGCCACATCCAGCCTGGCCTTGAATGCCTCCAGGGATGGGCATCCACAACCTCCTTAGGCAACCTGTTCCAGTGATTTTTATTTCTGTCCTCACAGAAAGAATACAAATTTTAAAAAAATATAAGGCTTTTGTCTAGGTGATATCACATAAATGTGTTATGAGCCCATTTTGATCTCTTTTTTGAGAGATTAAAACTCTCACTTCACCTCACTTCAAAGATTCAGACTTCTTCAGCTGAGTATGATTTGAGCGTGAGCTCAGCCCACTGTGGTAGTGTGTAGTGTCTAATTCTGGTGAGGAAAACAGGGAAACTCTTGATCTATTGGCTCACTATGTTGTTCAGAGCATAATATAGCATCTGGGCTCTTGCTCTGGGAAGAGTGCTTGATGCTTGTGTTTCTTCATGATGTAAAACAGAGGGCTTGTAATCCATGTAGCCATCACTTACCAGAGGTCTCCCTGAACTACAGCGATCCACTGTTCTGTTCTCTGCTAAGTCTCCGAGCCCCAGGCATCATCAACAAGCATGTCTGTTATTTCTCAAGTACCATATAAATGTGAGTGTGTGGTTTCATAAATTAATCTTAAAATAGACCAAATGTAAATGCCACAGAGATACACTGCACATCTTATATTGCTTTGCTTTTTATAGTTTTTTATTGCTTTTTTTTATTGAAAGAAAATTGCTATTAAGCTTTTACTATATTTAAAAGAACACTTAAGAGCATGCAGTAAAATGAATACGCTGCCTTAAATAAACCTTGCATGGAAACCTAGGCTCTCCCTCATTGAGAGAATAGGTCTGAACTGTTTACGCCGCATGACAAGAACTGGACTTGAGAAGCAAAATGCTTTGGCCCTGCTTGTCCAAGAGTTATCCCGCTGGCTGGTGCTGAGACTTGTCTTTGTGGGGCAGCATCAGGTTCAGATTTTGTCCCTAGATTTGAGGTTGTTTAGGCCCAATGGGTGAATTTGGGTTGTCTCTATTTAGCCTTTTTGTCTAATGGTGAGTATGTGGATAGGTGAATGGACTATTTTTCTGCTTTCAGTCTGTGTCATGTGTTGAAACTCAGACTTCATTACTTGATCACTGTTGGGCATTATTTTTAAAGAGTGATGCATTTGAGATGTATTTAAGGAAAGTACAGTATCCTTGAAGTGCACAGTGTGTGTGATATGGAGAAAGAGAGAACAAGGATCTAAAAAAAGAGCTAGTTAAGTTAGCAGTGCAAGCAGCATTATGTGCAGACAAATGGGTGCCAGCTGTCTTTCTGGTAGAAACCAAGATATATTGCGTGAACTGGGGAAGGAGAAGCTACTTTAACTTCTAACTGTTAGAATAAAAAAGAAGATCCATAAAGACCCTCATGAAGCCTATATGATTTTTTTTTCTTCTCTGAAATAATCAGGACCACATTTGGTTTAAGATGTATGTGTTGTTTTTTTAATTAAGAAAAATGTTATTATTTGAATAATAATTCAAATGGAAAATCATTTTCAGTTGTAAGCTGCTGATATCTAGGGCTGCTGAAAAACATCTGGATACATAATAAAATGAGTATTTATTGTGTATCACAGATGGAGAAGGGAGTTGTTATTTTTGGAGCCGGACAAAAACAATGCATGGTTTATTTTTGTTGAAATTTGGATTAAGTCTTTCAGGACAAGATAACTGGCAGTGGATCAAAGAAAAGTTCAAGACCAGCCATTAGAGTCTATTAGTTTTGTATCACAAATTCAGACTTGATAAAGCGGAGAGGAGAGATGATTAAAAAAAAATGTATAAATGAAGAAAAGAGTGAAGAGCCAGGGCTGAAAGGAGAGGTAAGTTCAATACTGAAATGACAAATACCTCCATGTGACTGCCTTTGCAGCTTCTTTCCCTGCTGTACTGGAGCCCATAATGCAGTTACATTTGCACTGGTGAGATGCATGTGGACACTGACTCAACACTATTAACCTTAGCAGATGGAGTCATTAGGGAGCATGATATTCCTTCAACTCCAGCTGCTGGAAGGAAATGCTATACAGAAAACTCAGTCAATAATTTTATCAAACATTATAACGTTTAACTGCAGAATACAGTGATGACCAAGGTCATCAAAAAGAAGCAGTTCCAAAATCCACCAAAATTGGAAGCATCCTACAGCATGGAACAAGTTCCTTGTTTTATTTGCTAGGGGGAAAAGGCATGCAGGTAGTGCTAGTTATAAGTAGATGTCCTGCAGAGTATAATATGCAGTAGTTTGAGCCAAGATTTCCAAAATCCCTTATCCTGGAGAGCGAAGAAAAAAAATGAGCATGTACGTGAACAGGACATATTAAACTTTAAGACATGAGTCATTATAATGGCCATTTGGCCTGGTGTCTTTTAGGACATGTTTACAGAATTAAATTCTAATCGTTCTCAGGTGCTTTCATGTCATCTTGTTCTTCAGCACTGTTCACTCGCCCTGGTTGAAAATGGAACCATGCCAACAGGGAGAGCTTCTCATTGCCAAGTGAGCAGCAAACTTATCAGTTAGATTCATAAAGAGGAAGTGAGTTCGAGCCTCTCAGTGTGTGGCAACTCTTCCGGAACAGGGCAGGCTATATGCAATCTGGGACAGCCCCCTGGCAGGCAGATCAATGAACACTTGCACAGAGATGTTGCCTAAGTAAACACAGTCACGAGGTCTTATTTCGCAAGCATTTTTTCCTATTGCTTGAGCAGTAATAGGATGCTTTTTATTTAGTGTACTCTGGGCACATTACTTTGTACACCTAGAAAACCTGAGACCTATAGCTTTATGACCCAGAGTGCGTAGCATCATGTTGTGCTCAAAATGGATGCCAGGGCTGAATTATTTTCAAACATGAAGTTAACCTTAAGTGTATATCTGCATTTTCAGCTGCAAATTTGTGCTGCAGCTCCATATAGTTGTGTGAGTAGAGCACGTACAGTACATTCTGTTCTGCAATCTTTGTCCATAGGTTTCATTTCACGGCATACACCTCACGTGAATGTTGATTGCTGGTAAATGCTGTGAGTTCTGGTTGAGTGTTTCATGTTGCGTTGCTCCAGAACTGTCCTGGATGTTTTCAGGAAACATGCAGACCTACTGCAAAGTGCCCTGAGAAGCACAGGTCATCTTGGACCCTGCAACTCCATTCCTCCTGCCTTGTTGAATGGAGAAAGCCTTGAAGTACTTTGTGGTCTTTGCAGCCAGGCAAACAAAGAGAGAACTGATGAGCAGCTGAATCCGAAGGTAATGGAAAAGTTGTAAGCAATCAGTTCACAAGTCCTACCTCTGGAGAAGGACCAACCAGCAGAATGTCCAGCCAGCAGGCTTGGGGGGCAGTGCCAAGGGCCAGACAGATGGAGTAGCAGGGAAAAACCTTCATTACATCAAATCCTTCTTGGCTGAAGGAGCAGCTTATTGCAATGGCCTGTCAGCATAAGGACCCCTGCATGTAGAATTTGCTCTTGGCAAGCTTACTGTCCGTTGTTTGCTATTCCACTTGGTAGATGATGATGATACAAGACAGGGGGATGTGCAATGCCATGATAAAGTGACTTTGCCCAGTATTAAGACTAAGAGATAAATGGGAAATTGTTAATGACTTGGCATGTCTGGAATTCTGGGCCTGGACAGTACTGGGTTCAAAAGGTAGGAAGAGAACTAAGGGCACAAGGATGTGTGGCTGTGGCCATCCTTCCTCCAGAGAGGCATAAAATTACAAAATGTGCACAAATAGGCAGTAGAAATGACAAAGGATCTGAAGCTGAATCTCTCCATAGTGAAGTTAAATACTTGATAGCACAGGTAAGTAAGATTAGAATGTACAGAAAATAGTAATATCCTTCCATCAGGAGCTGTGAAACCCACTGCCACAGGGTGTGGTAAGAGACTGGAGATATTCTTGGATTCAGTAGATTCATGGAAGCCAGATGGCATTGGGATCAGCCCTTTTTTGAAACTCTGAAAGACATAAATTGCCGGTTGCCACAAAATACAAGGGTGAAGGTCACACTATATCTGCTCTGTTCTTACGTCTTGAACTTCTACTGCATGTTACTGACAAGATCAGACTGTGGTTTACATGGAATTCCAGTATGAACAGTGACTAACTGTGTATTCCTATGGTTTCAAACTCCCCAGTTGGCATGGATATTTCTCTGTGATATTTCAAGTCTAATCTGTGGCTGTTGGATGGCCTGTGAAGAGTCATAATTGTCTTTAGAAGATCTGGAGGTGTCTTCCAACACCTTGTCTGTTAATAAGCTTTTCTCCATACTTGTTTGTGTAACTCTTCTTCTGTCTGGCAGGTCTAGGATGCCTTTTACAAGCAAAAGAATTAACTACTTGATAATCATGCACACAATAAAACAGGAAGGTCTACGCAGAGAGGTGAGGGCTATGAGGGGCAGCAGGCTGAGACGCAGGCAAAAACCATCATCAGAGGCACAGCAGATCTTGGCTTAGGAGGGAGGGACACTGTCCGCTGTCTATGAACATCTGTTTCTGAAATGGGCTTGATAAAGGGCATAAAATACTACAGGGTTTGCAAACACTGTGTTGTGTTTGCTGAACATGAAACATGAGGGACACTTTGTCAGGGCACATAGTGACAGGGTAGAAGGGAGTGGTTTTAAACTGAAGGGGGATAGGATTAGATTAGATGTTAGGGAGAAATTCTTCACTCAGAGGGCGGTGAGGTGCTGGCACAACTGCACAGAGTAGCTGTGGTGCCCCATCCCTGGAGGTGCTCAAGGTCAGGTTGGATGGGGCCCTGGGCAGCCTGAGCTGGTGGGATTTATTCCTACTTGTGGCAGGGAAATTGGAACTAGATAGTCTTAAGGTCCTTCCAATACAAGCCATTCTATATTTCTACTTAATTTTTTCAATGCTGCAGAACTATGCAAAACAAATACATTTTAATACAGTCCACAGGTTCTCACTATACCTGTAAACATCACTAAAATGCTATTAATTGTGTTACAGTAAGTAACCTTCTTCTGGCTGTTGTTTGATTTTCAAATAGTTTTGAATTTCCCTAAACATTTGCTAGTTCACAACAAACAATTTTGGTCAGACTTGTCTGGAGTCCCCTGCTATGCATAGCCATAGTCATTTAGCTGCTCTGCCTTGCAAGGCACAGTACAAAAAGATAGCGGTGAACGGAAACCCTGCAGGGCTTTGGTTCTCACTCCTCTTTTGAGGACTTTTTTACTTTAAATGCAACTCTTTCCTCACAGCAGGTGGCAGTCTCTATATTTCTACGTGGGCAGATATGTATATTTCTCTAAATATTTTTCTCTCACATTCTTCTGATCTATGTACAGAGATAAAGAGACATTCTTAATCTGAAAATTACTGTTGGAGTGCCAAGGAGTATGTACTTTCTTACAATAACTTTCAGGATTTCTCTTGAATCTTCTATCCTCTGCAAGGATATGTAATCACAGCTCTCTCAGCCCAGGTGATTTCATAAACATGTTCTGAAGCAAGAGGCTGATCCCAACCATGGAAGAGCAGCCAGATAGCTTGTTCCATGAGTGCTGTGCCCTTGCTGTTCATAGCTGCCTGGTGCAACTTTCAGGGAGCCCACCGTGGTCAAAGTTTCCAAGCAGAGCTGCCATATCACTGTGGTGTTAAATGGTTAAATTCAGTTCCCCATTTTGGTTTTGTTCCCGTAACTATGGTATCGAGCCAAGATCTGTATCAATTATTCATACACTCTGCCGGAAACCACTCTCCCTGGAAAGACTGCTCATGAGAACTTGTACATTAATCAAAATGGGGACTCATGAAGGTCCTGACATTTTCCAGCTTTCCGTGAAGACAAAAATAATGGTTCAACATTTCTGAGAAGGTCAGGTTAGATGAGCTGTCCTTAAAGAAAATGCAGGGTCTGCTGGGTCCTAGTGAAGTAACTGCCCTGCAATATCAGCTCCTGGAAGTGACAGCCAGAAGGACCAACAGGGTGTCTGTTTTAGAATCAGAGAATCACTAAGGTTGGAAAAGACCTCCAAGATCGTGCTGTCCAACTGACCCGGGAACTTCTGAATCCAGGGATGTTTTGGAGGACAAACAAACAAACAACAGCAACACAAAACACAACTCTAAGTCATTTTCTTGCAGTCTTTCGTTAACGTTATGCATATTTTCCTGTGAATGGCAGTCCTCATGTTGAGGTTTTTTTCCTTTAAATTACCCAACCCTGAGTGAACACTTCTGCAGCTTGTAATTAAGGAAAATTTGTATGGTAAAGTCGTATTTTGTTGCTAAAAGCCCTATTTTTTTTTTCTTTTCAAAACAAAGTAAAAAACAGTGGTTTCAATTAGGAACAGTAAATATCCTCTTGATTTTCCATCATGTGTAAATTCCTCACACAGTCTTCAAAAAGCAGTTGTTGAAGGGTTCCCTTTTCATCTGGGACAGAACATCATGTGCTGGAGAAGGCCTTAGCACAGTGCACGTTAAGTATGAACCACTGTAAGGTTAACTTTCCTGCCCCTTGTGTGTTTGTGTTCCTCTTACGTGGTCAACCATTATGAACACAACAGAATCCTCCACACTCCGCTCATGATAACTGTTTTATTAAAACAAATGTTGTAATGATTTAATGGTGCCAATTCTTGCTTTATTTGGTGCTTCATGGTGTACGAGCAGATGAAAATCTGCAAGCAAATCTTGTAGCACCAGCCTGAGTTGCTCTTGCATTTCATCTTCAGGAGTGAAATGGTGATGTTGCTCCTTTTCTTCTGACTTGACCTGATTGCTCCTAAGTCCTGTTTTCAATCACGCTGAATTTTTCCTCCCCTTGAGAAAAATCTGTTTATATTGTTCATTTATTTGTAACCCTCTCTTCCTTTATATCACTCATCCAGAACAAGTCTACCATCTTCTCTCTCTTTTTTCTCAAGCTACTCTTCCTGCCAGTCAGAAGTGTTGACCATCGTGCCATTAAGCACAGGACAAGTAATAAGCAGGAATAAAAGACACTGCTGAAACTTTGGTGTGTTTATTTCTGTATCACCTGCATTTTCATATGTTTCTCACTATGACACCTCACTCAAGTCCCACAAAATTTCTGTGAATGATTTTTACATCTTGGTAGTGAAGTAAGAAAGAGATACCTTGGGTAACTGTATCCACTGTAAGAATTTCATGCTCCAGCTTCTTAAACCAAGTGACTGAACAGTACTATAAAAGGGATATTAAAACTAAGACAAATGAGAAAATTACTGCCTGCATCAAACAAATAACTTCATCTTTTGGATGAAACAAAGATTTCATTCAGGGACATCTGAAAAACAATGCATGGTCAGTGTTATCCTCCCAGTGCACCTATAGCAATCCATGGTCAATACAAGCTCAGTTCTTCACCACTCATAGGATGTATTTTTGTCACTGTTTCTCAGAGGTAAGAAATCACTTTTTACCAATTGAATTTAAGTTCAGCTAACCAAAAAGGTAGTAGTGAACAAAAATTTTGTTAGATGTTTTTTGTTTTGCTCAGCCTCTGAAATTCTCTGTTTTCTGAATTGGCCACTTTAGCCATCTACCATAACAGATTTAGAAATCTTTCATTATTCCAATTGTTCTGGCTCACATAACTCATGCTCCTTGTGTGGACACAGTTCCCCCCTGTCTGCTGTTGCCATGGGCTTTTCATAATTGCTGTTGTGGTTTTAAATTCCCATATACATTTCACATGCAAGTTCACGGAGCACATTGTGTTGCATCATATATCAAAAACGGTTCATGATTGCAAGCACAACTACGGTTCTGGGAGAAGAGGGAAATAAAGTTACTCAGCAATCTAAGGTTTTCTTTGTTATCTTTCAAAACGTGTCCCCCTCTGACTCAATGCCTGCGGTCTGAGAAGATGCCATAGAGGTGGGAAGTGTCTGTGTGCTGTTTTCCTTCGTGTTGTTTGCTCCACTAGTCATCCCCAATGCAGTGAGTGACCATGCTTGTGTTCAGCTGTGATTAAAGCCTTGCACAAAGGCATGGTAGATGATATGTGATGTTGGTTTATTCCATCCAAGCAGGGGGGTGACTGATAGCTGAGTGAACTGCTCGAGCTGAGCTGCTGCTTGTGGTCCACCTGCCTTGTCAACCATCATCTGCAGAAATGCAAAGTACTCTCTGCAACAATCTGAAAGGAGGTTGTGGCAGGGTAGAGGTTGGCCTCTTCTCCCAGATAGCAGTGATGGGATGAGAGGTAACATCCTTAAGTTGTGCCAGGGAGGTTCAGGTTGGATATTAGGAAAAATTTCTTCTCCAGAAGTGTGGTGAGGCAGTGGCACAGCCTGCCCAGGGTGGCGGTGGAGTCACCATCCCTGGAGCTGTTTGAGAAAAGAGTAGATGTGGCACTGAGGGACGTGGCCCGGAGTGTTCACAGGCATGGGTTGACTGTTGGACTGGATGACGTTACTGGACTTTGCAACCTTAATGATTCTATGATTCTCTGAAAAAAAGTACACTTGCTTCTGTCCTTGCATTTCAACGGTGACCTGACTGACTTCACTTGCAGCAATCTGCACTGGTGAAGCTGCTCTTTGACATACCATGGACACAATTCAGCATGCTCATATGTATTTCTATCCATGGGTAATGAAAACAAAATAAGAGACTTTTTTCAATCTTTATTGTTATTTCAGAGAGGCATTCAGATGCGGTGATGGTGAGACTATCACTACTCAGCAACTTGGATTACCCTCTCCATTTCAGTGCACAGAGACAAAGACGCTTTACCTCTTCAACTTTTAGGACTCAGCTTTGCAACAATCCCCCTTCACTGCTTGTCCACATTGCATCATATCTTACATACAGAGTGCCCAAGGAAGACTTTCTCCCTTAAATCCGAAGCCAGCAAACCCCACTTTTTTAACAATCTTTTCTTTATTCCATCACTCTCACCCTATGGCTATGTGTCTGTGCAGATGATTTGACCTGCTGCCATCAGCCTGTGTACAGCACCAATGGGCAGGAGACCTCTCCATTTCCCAAAAGGAAATCACAAACCCAGGTATGATGTGTGCGATGATATGGATGGCCAGCACAGGGAGAGCTTCAGCCAGCCCTCCTGCGTTAGCTCTGACTCTGTTTGGGCTGAGGGCAGAGGAGGCACGGGAGAGGATAAACACAGCCTTCTGTTGTTTGAAGTCCTTCTGGCTTATTGCTGCTGCCTCAGGGCCTTTCCAGGCCCTTAGTCCCTTGTTGCTTGTTAAGTTCTACAATGAGGTTCTCCTCCTTCTTCTCCTCCTCCCTGTCCTCCCTTCTCCTTCCAGCTCTTGCAGTGTAATCTGTCTTCCCTGGCTGCTAGGTTGCATTTGCAGTGAAAGAAGCTGGTGAAAACTCAGGAGCCATGGGACAGCAGGGAGGCAGCCTGCAACCAAGCTGTCACTGCTCTTGCAAAACAAGCACCCCTCCATGACAGAGTGTATGTTTCTTGGCCTGCATCTCCCTGTTTCTCTCATGTACCATTTAAAATTAGTATATGAAAACACTTATTTCTCTGGAAGAGCTGGCAAATTCTTGTATACTTGGCATCTGATGCAAATCAGGCTAGTCTCTCTGCTCAGTCTTACTCTTTCTGTCCCATCTATTTGGTGTTTCCCGGAGTTGGACAGCTTTTCTTCCCTCTCCATTTTAATGCTCCCCAAGAGCCCATCTGGGAACTATGCACAAGGACATTATAGATTATTAAAACCAGGTTTGCTCATATCAGTAAGACCAAGAACATGTGTTGGCGCAATAGCTGTGTTTTATTTTGCGTTGTCTTGCCAGCCAGCTTTCAGCATTCAATATTTCTTAATGCCTCACCACCTTATTCTCATGTGAACCAGAGCGATTTACTCCTATTTTTAATCCTGTAGAGCTGACTCAGCCAAGCTGAGTAACAGGAATAAATGGCAATATCCATGTGAGTGCAATTCCTGAATGCCAAATAGCATCAGTCACAAAAGCACTTGGACAAGTTCCTCCATCAAAGACAGCAGGACCCGGGAGTCACCAAAAAAACCTGGTGCCTTTAGCTGTCCATAACACACATGGTCTTGCTGCTGCTCCGTGATGCCTTTCATGAACTACAGATAATGAGCAGACATGACTTGCTTGTGGAGGCCTTTTTGAAACCTAGGTTGGAAGCAACTGCTAGAATGTCAAATATTATTCGAGATTTTGGTTATTTTATTACGGAGAAAATTCCACCCAAATGCTGCAAGGCAGCTGCACGTTGTGGGAAATAGTTATCTGGTGAGATGAGCAACGAGTGAGACATATGGGGAATAGCCTGGTCTTCAAGTCAGGAATTTCACAGCTATGCTCCATCATCTCGAACAGTATGAATGAATCATCTGCAGAGCAGAACCACAGAATGACACCAGCTTCCCTAAAAGTGTCTCTACATATGTATCTGCCAGACTTGCATATTTCTGTTTATAAATAATAATAATTGACTGCAAAGTGAAATGGTGTTCTCAGCAGATAAGTCCTAAAAAAATGCTTATCGGATCTTTCAGTTTTTTTGCTAAACTACTTTAAACTAGACTTCTGTACTTCCAGATAAAATATTTTGACTTGAAGTCCTGATATGGATGTGTGTGATCATGACTTTTCTGAGATGAAAGACTGCTAAGATCTTTTCTGAAGGATGTTGATTAAAATTGTTGAACCTTGTTAGAATTGAATCCTTGAATCTGAGGACATCCTGTTACCTAAGAACTGCACTACTACTCTGTAGATATTTGGTTTTGGTCTAGTTTCCAAAAGCAGGACAGTGTAAGTTGTTGCACTATAAATATACTCTGAAACTTGTAGCCCAGTTTAGTTGTATTTTCCAAGGCACCGTGTTTTCAAATCACCTGGACTTGTAGATGTATGAGGAAAACTGGTCACTAATGGCATGTACAGATTGGAGACCCAAATCATTGCCTTGTGGTGGGAGTCAGGTAGATCTCTGTCCCAATGAGAGCTGATGGACACACAGACTGACCAGCTGTCACCAGTTGTAACTGAGCAGAAGGATAGGTTGCGCCTTGTCTGGACAAGGTAGTCATGGGTGAGGTGGAACCAGAGGATGTAAAGTGCAGGGATGGTAAGGGCTGGAGTGAGGTAGAGAAAGGCCATGAAGGGCCATGAGATGAAGTGGCTGCAGCAGAGGGGTTTGTGTGTGTGTGTACGTTTGTGCATGTTAAGAGTATGGGGCACATATTTAGAGAAGAGCAATTAGTGCTCGTTCTGCTGCTCACTGAACAGCTTGCTATCAGACAACTATATTCACTGAATGTAATTAGTGCAGGTTAATTAGTAGGTGCAATCTTTTCAAAGACATTAAACATACTTTCCTGCATTTTTTGCTCTATTTAAATATGATTAACGTCAAAGTTTGTTAGCTGGGAACATGTCTGGATGCCATTAGCTGTTGGATTGTGTCCAGAGAAGGGCCACGAAGATGACAAGAGGGCCAGAGCACCTCCCTTACAGGGACAGACTGAGACAGCTCAAGATCTTCAGCCTGGAGAAGAGAAAACTCCAGGGGAACCTCATAGAGGCTTTTCAGTACCTGAAGGGTCCTACAGGAAAGATGGGGAGGGACTTTCTAGAAGGACGTGTAGTGACAGGATGAGGGGAAATGGCTTTAAACTGGAAGAGGGTAAAGCTAGACTAGACATCAGGAAGAAATTCTTTCTAGTAAGGGTGGTGAGACACTGGAACAGGTGGCCTAGTGAGGCTGTGGACGCCCCCTTCCTGAAAGCATTCAAGGCCAGGCTGGATGGGGTTTTAAGCAACCTGGTCTAGAGGGAAGTGTTCCTGCCTATAGCAGGGGATTGGAACTAGGTGATCTTAAAGGTCCCTTCCAACCCAAACCATTCTATGATTCTTTGATTCTATGATTCATTAGAGATTCCCATCTTCATTGCATAAATGAAGACTCTTGCATAGTAATGGCCTGAACTTATATCTCATATAAAATGGGTCACCTTATCTGACAGACCTTCTGTTTGGCTGCTGTACACTGACCTGGCAAAGGAAGGGCTAAAATCATCTTAATTCATGAGACTGGATGCTCAGAGTGCAGTGCAGGAGCTCCAGAAAGCCAGGCTAGTACTTTCGTAGCCCAGACAAGGGCACCTAGCATCAACAGAGATGAGTCCTTTCTCTTGGCCACAGGACAGTAGCTAATGTTATTTGCATTATCAGCCTTTCTGGTTTATGGATAACAGAACTGTCTGAGGAAAATAAGACAGCCAGAAGTGGATCTGATAGCTATGGAGATCCTTGTAATGATTGTGTTGATCAGAATATGGAAACTATAAGACCATCCCAGATTGAAATATAAAGCTTAATGATTCTTTCTCTGTTGTTTACTTCCTGAAATTACAGTAATGTTGTGGATATTGTCTGAGGAAAAGAAAATGTGCAATCCAAATTTATGACATATCCCCAAAGGCTGCAGTACATTGATAGATGCCATCATCTGTATAGTACTTTTCCTTGTAGAAAATGGCAGTATGATCTCAAGTGGTTGTTTCGTTTTCATTTTTGAGTCATTATTTGGTTAGTGAGAGCATTAATGTCAAGCTAGGATCCTGGTGCTCCGGACCAGGGCTGCTCAGCTGAGGTTTGTCTGAGGCCTGTGGGCAGGGGCCTGCGTGCCAGCTTCAGCTCTGGGAGGTCAGCCAGACACCACATATTGTCAGCAGTGACGCGGTGCATGACAGCTGGTCCCCCAAGGATCAACAGGCTGGGATGAATGCTGAATCGCCCACAGGAGGCATCACATGTCTGGACAAGGCAAAACTGACCTGTGGTACTGTTGCTAACCGAAGTCTTCTGCTTGAATGTACTTTTCTAGAAAGGTGGATGCCAACATTACTGCTGTTAATAACCCTTATCTCACCATTTCGTTTATGAGCCCTGAGACCAAAACCTGCCTATATCTGTCAATTCTTCATACTCCACTGTGAAGACAGCCTCCATGCAGAATGTGACACTGAGATGGGTATCATGGAAAGAAAGAGGAATCAACCCATTCATGATTCACAAGCTATCTGAGAAATCACAAAAGAGGAAAAACCTGCCATATTGTCCACACGAAAACTTGCAAAACACACTGTGTGAGGACTGCAGTTATTTTGCTGCTGACTGTGCTGAAGGACACCTTTTGTTACCCATGAGAAATTTTATTTAAGGCAGAGTATAAAAAAGTCATGTGAAGACATGAGTGTAAGCAAACTATCATTCGTCAGAAAAAGGGAAATTTAGTCATATATTTAGCAGTCATTTCCCCTTTTTTGGGAAGTCCGAACGCATACTGTCTTTCTCTTTGCCTGTATTTCTCTCATCCTTGCTCTACGGAAGGAAAGAAAGATAGACCTAAAATGTCACTTGGTTTTGACACAGATCTGATTGGGCAACAGGAGACAAATTTCCTCTGTGCCTTGAGTTGAACTCTATATAAGGTCCATTCTAACAATTTCACTCTCACGTCTTTTCATGAGAAACTAACGGTTGAAAGGATGCAGAACCACAGGTAAGTGAATCTTACAGCGATCTGGGAATAAATCTATCCCTAAAAACCTCTGTTTGTATAGGGCTTATGGAGACTGCTTGATATTAAACTGAAGGGACTGAACTGAATAACCAAGTATCTTGATTAAGCTAAGGATCTAAAAAGAGAGAAAATCTCCTACAGCATGTTCCATGTGTACTTTGGGGACTGTTAACGCAGCAAAGGGAGTCACTAGTTCCAGATCCAGGTGTAGTCCTGAGAAGAGATACAGCTCCACACCAGTGTGCTGGAAATAAGTGAAGACCTTGTGCTATGGGAAGCGACTTGGTGTTATAATGCTGTATTATTAAGCAACAGATTGACTCTGTGCTATCTGTTGTGCACATGTCCTATGATAGCTAATGAATGACTTGCAGCAGACAGTTTTGTTTTCCCCTGAGGTCAGTGTGCCAGGTACCTAGGACATGTTGTTCAGTGTTTTTGTCATCATTTGTTTGCACAGATTATTATGACGTTCACACTAGGAAACTCACATGTGTCCCAACAGCAAGGTGGGTGCACATGCCATGGGAGTCAAAGCTAGCCACAGTGAGAGTGTGGTAGCCACAGTGGAGAAGATAATGTGGCAGAGGATTAATGAGGGCATAGAGCCTTAGCAGAAACTTGAAGAGACTCTACTGCATCTTTTCTCCTGCGCTTATCCAAACAAGCAACGCTACAGCGAAGTTGAAGCATCTGGCCTATGCCTCAGTCACAGCTTATTGCAAAATACACA
>PPHD01017364.1:0-15086 GCA_002909625.1 Bambusicola thoracicus
GGAGCCTGGCTGCACCCCTCCTAGACCCCATTTAAGGGCTGACTCCCCAGGAGGAAGGATCTCTATCTGGAGATCCTCCCTCTGAGAGCCTTTCAGTGAGCCCAGGACACAGGTGCAGTCTTTATTTCACTTCTACTTTGTAACAGCATAATCTTTCTAATCCAATACCTGTTCGCCATACAGCCATACACTCACACAGAAACAAAAGCCTGAGGTTCCTCTTTAATGGCCAAAATAAATCTCAAGGCAGTAAAAGGTAGGCATTGCTTAGAACTTACATCTTTTATTTTTATGTTCCCCCAGTCATCATCCTGTATGTGAAATGAAATAAAAGAGAGGTTATTTACTTCCCACCAGAAGACAAGCGAGCATTCTCATTAATATTAATCATATATTTCTAAATATACGACCGTGGTTCATCCGAAATTCCCAATTATGATGGATTTACACAACATTAACCTCGCCTAAGGAAAATAAACAGCAACCGAGCCACCTTCTCAATAAGGTGTTCAGATGTAAACCAATTTGCTAAGAAAGTCGTCCACACCGCATCACAAGGAGGAAAGCCTCCAGCAAAGCACCAGACAAACTTTCCTTCAGCTGAAAAGCAAAAAACCAAACAACCGTATTTGAGGGCTTCTCTAAATACGTCACTGAGTAATTAAATCAGAAATAATGCAGAAAAAATGGATTTCTACCTTCAGGGTTCCTCCTCTAAGCATGACCTTCTGTCGAGCCGGCTGAACTCCGGTCAGGGCAAACAGCTGAGCCTTGAAGACCATTGGAGGCTCATCCGTGTTCAGCTCCACACCATCAAATTTCTCTTTTCCCCATTTCACATTAACTGCAAACAGAAGTATTTTGAAACAAGATTATTTCCTAAAAGGAAAGAATGTCATTACTAAGACGGAACTGATATTTCAAGGTCATGGACTTTATAACATCTCAGAACAGTCTGACACCCTTGACATTAGGGGACACCCTTACAAAGCCTAAAGGAGATCCGACTGTAGGCAACACGTGCACCGAGAACTTCTACACACAATAAGTGCACAGGAGAGAATCACAAATTCTTTTGGCAAGTCTTCACCAAAGCAGACAGAAAGCAAACTCTTCCAATCTCATGCTTCCAATGGTGCTGTCCATTGCAAACAAATCTCTGGAGGAAGCTGGGACGTGCATTCAGGTAAGCCTTCCATTCTCTTTCAGCAGCAAACAAATTATAAAAGCCACAGTTCTGGCTCCAAACATTACTGTCTGCATTGAGTGACACCAGGTGGTAAGCATGTATTGACACAAGCCCCACAGACAGCGGGGGTCTACACTAACCTGACAGTGCCATGTTAGCAGGGAGTTGGACTCGATGATCGCCAAAGTCCTTTCCAACCCAACAACTCAGTAATTTGGCAAACTGAACTACACTGCCACCTTCCTTAGTTTCGGCAGAACCTACCAAACCTGCATGGAAACACAGCTCCTAGAGCCCTGTCCCCAGTACAGGTGCAGGCCTGGAACCAAGCAGTCATATGGTGTTTGTTCGTGCTAGTAGGAGCGGGATCACAGAATTGTAACGGTTAGAAAGGACCTCTGGAGATCAGACCAACCCCCAGCTAAAGCAAGTTCCCCACAGCAGGGTGCAGAGGAAAGCATCCAGGTGGGTCTTGAATCACTCCAGAGAAGGAGACTCCACAGCCCTTCTGGGCAGCCTGTCCCAGTGCTCCGTCACCATCACAGTGAAGAAGTGCGAGGGAGCTCTCTGTGTTGAAGTCTGTGCCCATTCCCTGGTTCTGCTGCTGCACACCAGTGAGGACAGCCTGTGTCACCAGCAACCCGTCCAGCACAGAGACACAGGGGCACGCTACCTGCATCCTGCAGGGCTAACTCACACAGGGCAGAGAGGCACGCAACAAAGAGTGTTTTTTAAAGAACATTTGTTTGATAGCTTCATCAGTTGATCTCATGTGTACGTAAGGTTGAAGTTGTGCTGAAAGCCTGCAAAACACAGCATGTAGCAACAACTACATGCGTGCTAAGCAGGTGGCAGACCCTGACTGGAGGCACCCTCTCCTTACATCCCACCTGGACTTCTGTTTGAAGCAAATCTACTCCAGCGGTTCTGGGTTTGTTTCACCACAAAACTCGGGAAGCCACAACTTAAAATCTTCCCAGAAGGATAGGACTGCAGATATCGGGCAATAAGGACGAACGAACAGAGCGTAGGATCGCAGAACAACCCGATCCGGGAGAACCCCACAAGGAGCCCACCTGAACGACGCGCGTTACGCGGCGTTCAGAAGCTCCACCAGGCACGGGCCTTCCCCACGTGCCCCAGGACGGCCGCCCACCGCTGCCATCAGCCGGACGGACCGCTCCATCGCGGTACCCGGCGGCTCGGACCGGGCGCAGAGCTTCCTCCTCCTCCTCCCGCCCGCCCACAGCTCCCAGCCCCCCTCAGCACCCCGTCGGCCGCCCCTCAGCGGGCACCGCCCGGCCCGCCGCGCACCGCGCGCGCTGCCTCACCTGAGAAGAGCGGCATGGCGGAGGGCGCGGAGCCGGCGGCGGCGGGAGCGGCGTTACCGGAGGGAAGCGGCGGGCGGGCGGGAGGGGCGGACGACGGCGGCAGCGGCTCGGGCGCGGCCCCCTCCCTCGGGCTCTCATTCAAACCGGCCCCTCAGGATGACGCTGCAACGCGGCCGCTGCCGGAAGCGGGGTGGGGTGCGCGCGCAGCGCCGGAAGGGCAGGGACGGGCGAGCGGGAGGGAGCGGGAGCGGGAGCGCGCGCGGTGCTTTTGCCTCACAGACGGGCGGGAGCGCGCACAACGGGTGCCGTAGCCTGGCGCTGCGGCCAATAAAATAATCAGTGCTTGAACATGTAGGAAGGAGGAGAGTGCCACAATGAAACGTCCCCAAACTGTCCTGGTTTCCTCACACCCCTCCATGATGGTGCCTCTGGAAATCCCAACGCTGCTCCAGTGTTCCACGACCTTTCTGGTCGTGCTATCACTAAACTAGCTAACGCTAAGCAAAATACACTTGGTCTGATGTTAAACATGCTTAACTGAACGATACGTGAACTCACAAAGCCAGCTAATGCTAAGCAAAACAGACCGGGGCTGATGATGAGCAAAACATCCTTTACGCACTCCAGAAGCCCCGTACATCTCTGTTATCTCAGTCAGTGCGGGGCCCTCTCCTGTACATCGCTCTGCAACTGCCAGCCTGGAAAATAACAGGAAGGCAATTTGCGGTCGTGAAGGGGAAGGCTGCCTACTTCACCCCACAGGGTCTCGAGATCCCCACTCAAAATCACTGAGCACGTGCAAGGAGGTGGGGCCCTGTGATAATGATTTTGGGGGGGAATATTAAATACGGATGTACTGACTGGGAAACTTTCTGGTACATAACACCAGTAACGTACATAAGCTGAAGGCCTTTTGTTCAACGTGTGTGTGGTTAGGGTGGAAACATCCCCTCATGCACCCAATGTCATAAATAAAGAATCACTCATTGACACCACACCGGAGTTAATGAGTTTGTTCCCAACATTTGATGGCAGTCGTTCCTTTGTGAACACTCTGCTCTCTAAATACAGTTCTCACTTCCAAACAGTTGACATGGTCCCAAAATGGCCATAGAAATTATCCAGGGCTTGAAAACAAGGAGTGCCGAATCTTCTGAGGATTGGGGCTGCTCAGAGGAGACGAGCTTATCTCCTAGGGAAGCTTTGGTCCAGTTCTCTGGTGAGAGCCTGCAGACCCAGCATTAGCAGGGCTTGGACCCGATGGTCCTCAGAGGTCCCTTCCAATCCCTACTATTCTCTGATTCTGGGACCACCTGCTGAAGTCAGAGCAGATCCCAGCTGCCTGCTTATGTGCCTAACTGCAGGTTATTTCCAACCCAACCATTCGTTCTTAACACCATCAGAGACCTGTATAGGGACCATTTATGCATACCTTCTAAATGAACGTAGAATGGACTACAGTCAAGTTGAAGATGTCCTCCCCTGTAGTGTAACCTTTGGAGGATTGGGTCTCATCCCAAGCAAATGCAAACCACTTCCAGAGTTTGGGAATGGCACTAGAGGGTGCTGTGCTGAAAGAGAAGAAACGGGGTTTGTATCTGCTGAAAAACTTCAACTCCATGACAACAGCTACCTCCCTTTTCTTTCCTCCACTGTCCATTAGGTATCCCATGACAGCTTTGTGCATCTTTCCTTAAGGTGAGGATCAGCTGACAGATGCTGCCAGTCTCTGAATCTTACACAAAGTGGCAGAAGGAGTACAGCAGTAGAGTGCAATGCGGTGTGTGAATAGGAATGGAAGTACAGTTTACCTTGACTACATTACAGCACTCCGCTTTCCTGCACTGTAAAACCATAGGGTTTTGGATGCTCCTGATGAGCACCCAGAAAACAAAGAACAAATTACCTGAAATACACCTCCAGCATTCTGGATGTTTCCCAAACAAAGTGAAAGATGCACTGGTAACATGGCGTGACTTCTAACAGCATGAGATAGAAAGCATGAGGCAGGCTGAAGAAAAAACGGGGCCATCTGGGAAGTGTTTGAAGTTGCATACATAGTATCTCTCATCTCAGTGCCATTGCTCGCTTTTTACAATCACTGTGTTCACAAACTAACACTAATCTTTATTTTCAGTCAAAAAAGCCCTCTTGCATTTGTTTGTACCACACGTGGAAACGTACCACTGCTGTTCAATGGCTCATGGAGGGAAGCCCTTTCCCTGCTGTTCCGTAGCCTCAGCAGCTGCTGCTGAAGCCCACCTGTGGGAAAGGCTGCACCCCTTTCTCATCACTCAGACTCCTTTTTTTTCTTGCCATGGTTGCCTAACTCTTTCTTAACTTTATTTTCTGGTTGCTTCGGCAGGAAAAAGGAGGCTTGAAGACAGAATGAGAGAGAATGAGAGAGAGTACATATTGGCTTTGGATCAACGTTAATGAGCTTTCAAGGTAATACAGTAATGGAAAACGTGAATGAATATGAAATGATCACAGAATAATCCAGACATCTAATTTTCTCACAGTGTGTAAACCTACACACCTTCACCTGCATGAACAGAGCCGCGTTGATTTATGCCAGATCTTCTTGGCTTGCACTTTCTCCTGATGACTCTGGCACCAAATTCAAGGAGGGCAGGCAAAGCACTTCTGTGGGAGAGGACACAGTAATGGCACAGGTAAAAGCAAAATAAAAGGTGGCAAGAGCCAAAAAAAAACCCCAAAACTGAGTTGTATTGAAAGTAGCAGGGAACTGTGTTTTTTTTCTCTGGAGAGTAACATTGATGTTCATGTAGGAAATTTTTTTCCCCAAAAACACATCCTCATACAGCTGAGATTATAGGCATTGCTTTTCCTAACCCCAGAAACCAGTGATGGAATTTGTTATGCAAAATATTCCCACAGATGGGCCCCTTGCTTAGAGTCTGCGAGTGCTAACAGCGCTATAGCGGAGCACACAAACTGTGATTTGCATGTCTAGACTTCTTTATTACAGTATCTTGGTGCAACCTATCCCAGACAGACAAGTCAACCTCATTTTACACTTCATTACGTCTGCTGCTTCTTGCCCAAGCAAAATCAGCATTTAGTAAGAATTGCAGAATTCAACCTTGGCACGTACCATCACTTTCGTAGCTTTTTAGCAACATGCAGAATAAATCCATTCTTTCTACAACCCCTCCCTCTTTCCTCAGGTCAGTATCTCTTCATAGCAGCTTTTACACGATTCTTTTCATATTCATAAAACACGGAATTACAAGACAGGACACCTTCTTTTAAGGAGGGTTAAGAAATCACTCAAAAAAGAGGTAGCCAGTTACAGAAGGTGGAAAAGCAATATAAAAACTCACCCAGCCTGGTGAATGAATGACCTGGCTAGAAGGCCTTCTCTATTGCTCTAGATATTGCTCCGTACAGGTATAGGAATACCATAGCGTAAGATACACTTTCCATATTATTTCCCCTCTCAGTACACAGTAGGAGTTCAAAGTAGGTCATAGTGGCCCCCTGTATTGTTTTGCAATCCAACAGTGCTGCAAGCGACTCGAGATCTGGAAGGTCATCTTTAGCATGCTTCATTCGCAGCTCTGGAAGTTGCTGATGTAGCCAATACAGCAAGCTTCATCTAGAGGAACTTTCTGAAATTATGTCATCTACTTCTGCTGATCTGAGTTTCCCCATCACTGAGTCCTTCCAAGGGCATACAGTTGCACGCTGCCCCTACCAGCCCACTGTTCTGCAGACCTCAGTTTACTACCCAGGGAGATTCCCAGACAGCTTCACAGAATGCAGGCACTGTTTGGTTGGGTTTTCTTTCCTTCTGAATACGGTTCCTTTTGCTGGGTGCCTTCCCCTCAAACGAGTGGGATTTCTGCACCAGAAAGGATGAAGCATCTTTACACGAGAACCTTTGCAAGCACAAGGCACGCCGCAATCATAAATATAGCTTACAGCAGGCCAGGAGAATAAGGAAATGAAAAATTTGGAATGGTCTTTACTCTTTTACATCAAACAGTAACTAAACGTCCCCCGGTCTCCTAGGCACTGAGATGCAAATGTACGTTGTGCTAGAACCCATTGCAAGGTCTGAACGCTCAGAACCATATATATACAATCTGCAGTCAGGAGAAAACACCATGCCAGTCGTTTTCAGAAGAGTCCTTCCATAAATTACTTTATTTCTCATTAAATGAGCACAGAGTCATTACCATATTAATAACAGATATGTTTATTATTACATATCCATCAGTGCGGCTTTCAATACCACTTGAAACATGCAAATCGTCCTAAGGACGAATCAGTTTTCCAGTGCTTCTTATTTAATACACAACTGCAAAGCCATTATAAATTACTGAGGAGGTATTCGGTTAAGAAATAATATAAAATAAAACCATACTGCCCATATAACCATGAATGCATTCCTGCTACAAAGCAAGAGGCTGACAGCATTTACTGGCATTCCTGAATTACCTGAAGCTGTTACGTTCTATGCTTTTTATCTTTCTTCCCATTGCCTGCACGCTTCTTGCCTTATAAACCAGACCCGGTCTTTCTTTGTAAGAGGAATTCCCATTCAAAGATGGTATTTAATTTAGGAAATGCATTTAGCATCTACAATACTTCAACCAAACCAAGTTCAGTAAAAACCACTGATAATGCAATCGGTTTTTGTAGAGGTTTCCTTTCTTTAGTTTTTATATTTCTACATTTATTGACATGGCAATCATACAATTAACTCAAATTAAGGCACTAAAACGACAACGTAAAACCCAGCAGAAGTGTTCTAAGAATAATTTACATTACAAACAGTGCATACGTGTTTGTTAACTTAATGTACGTTATCTCTTGAATTTGTAGAGCAGTACAGTATTCAGATATAGAAATGATGTACCCCAAAATATGCTTCCAAACTCGGTTCTTTTTTTCCTGTTAGTTTCTAATGCCTCTAATAGTAAAAATAATTCAGTATGGCTTGGCAAAAATGCATAGATTAAAGGCAATTACTTGGCTTTCCCCCCCCTTTACAAACCTGCTGAATCAGTATTCTGAAAAGCGTTAACGTAAGATATTTAACACTTTGATCCATTCCATAGTGGGTGATTAGCATTAAGGCCGTTAAGAACTCTGCAGTGAAGGCACTGAAGTTCAAGTGATAAGGCTTCATTTGTAAGCTAGTTCTGCAGTCTTCAAGAGCACAACTGTTGAGTCCCGAAAGCGATTGCAGTCCTTCTCATTGAGAAACCTTCCTCCTCTACTCAGTTTCATATGCTCATCTTGACATAAATATCCCCTTCCGAGGGTAAACAGTCCTCTTCTTTCACTGATATGAAGAAAGTTGGCTGCATTTCATTGTGATTTACAGGCTTTTTTCTTTTTATATCCAAAAAAGGCAGCACCTTTTTTTTTTTTTTATACACCTAGCTAAGCTTTATTTGCTTTAACTTGCATTACACAGTAATAATTAATCTAATCTACCTTTAGGCAAACCCGCAATTAAACACCCTCAGTGTGCTTTTGTGCCAAAGCAAGGAGGAGACAGTAATAGCAATCTTAACCCTGAAGCCTGTGATAGTTACGTTGGAAGGAACGACAGCCCATCTGCACTGCTCTGTGTGGTTAAAAAGCCGTTTCTCAGACCGCATCCCATGAGGTTCCATGAAGCACTGTACACGTGGTTAGCTGGAACAAAGAAAAAGAGCAGGCAATTAACTAAAAATACGTAAAAACTTGCCTCCTAACATTTCTGCATGTTTGGTAAGAACTTCAGAGAAGAAAATGTGTCATGTTTTTCCAACTGACACGTACAGTAATAGAAACATACCTACACAACCTTCCCTGCTGTTCTTCACTTCTGACAGCATCAGATGAACACAGATGTCAGACATGATAACGTTACTGCAGCTTTACCAGTAGACCATTCAGAGCAGACAAGTGCATTTGTGGCAAACATAAGGTGACCTTCGTCCCCTTATAGGACGAGAAAAGGCTTCTGTAGGGCTAAGAGCACGTGCATGCAGTTGCCAAAGCTCATCCAGTGCATGGGAGGTCCGTTTGAAACATGCATTAGCTTCGCTGGGTGCCCAAGTCCAAATACATTAAAATCAAACACCTCGACTGCGCTGATACAACGTGTACAAATCAGCCTGCTATAAACTAGGAAGTGTAGTTTCAGATCTAGAAGCAGTACTGCAACTGCTGGCAAACTCATAATGAAGTTATAATCCATACTTCTTAGTGATTAAGTTATTGAAGAATAAGACTAAGAAATAACTATGTTTGAAGCTCCTTTTAAAGGGTCTGATGCAATTCTCCACCATATCACTGCCCATCAACCACAAGGAAAGCCAGATCAGACCTAAATTAAATATCCCAAAATGCTTTAAAGGATGTATTAAAGTCTGTATCCATCAATGAGACCAGACTGTGCTGTACCGTCTGCCAAGAGAACAATTTCCACATATTTAGTAGAAGCTACGATACACGTGAATCCCATAGAAATCACCACTGCTTCCCTTCTCTCTTCCTCTTACTCCCTAAGTAAAGAGGTCAGGGTCAGAACTGCAGGGCACAATGTCTTGGTGTCAGGGAAGCTGATGTAAATCATTGCTACCTCCATCTTCCTGACTCCAGAGGAGCACCCCACCCTCCTACCTGCCTTCCCTCAGCTCAGGCGGTCACTGCACTTCCCAGGGAGCTGATTCCACTCACCAGCTCAGTGAACCAAAGCTATGGTTCTTCTGACAGTCAGGACACTGAGCTGTGAATCTTTGTTCAAAGGACCAAAAAGGAACATTTCAAGCACCTACTCAGGAGCAACGATAGCAGAACAGGGAAGGAAGACTGGAAAAGGAAAATCCTCCTCTTACAGCAGAAACAGGCTGCTGGGTTTGCTCAGCTATTGTCCAACCCAGGCAAGTGCTCAGTATGTAACACCTTCTATATGTTTCTGTAATTACGTAAACATCAGGTGCACCAGAAGCAGGCTTTCCTTAAGCAGGGAATTCTCCCTTCTTAAACATACAGTATGTAACGTGCAGTGCTATGCGGGCACAGGCTGGCCACGACACATCACAGCAGTCACTAACTGGTTCATAGCCAGCAGTAGCAGCAAATCTGTCTGAGGGTTAGGAAGCTATCCACAACAAAACAGCTCAAAACAAGTTCCTATCTCATCTTTTTCTAATACTTACATGCTAGGTGTCTTTTCCTCATCTGCTCACATTGTCTGCAAGCGTCACGCAAGCCCCATGTTGTTGCAGTTAACCCCATATCAGCTGTCTCCCTCTGTGCTGGGGATGGAGCGTGCCGCAAAGCCGCCCAAGCAGCTCCTCAAGCACCAGTGAGCTGTGCGGGCTCCCCACCTGCCTCCTGCATACATCTCACACGCAGCACAGCAGGCTGGTGGCACACACGTACCTAGCGCTCTTGTTGGCCAACAGCTGTGCCTCTCTAAATTGCTTATGCTCAATATTCCTCTTCCTCCATACTTGGTGCCTACAATACGCAGCGGTAAAACAGAGCTTGCTGTAGATTAATTACATGTTCTGAGAAACTATTTCCATGTTAAACATGAGTAAGAAACAAAATCTCGAAGGTGAAATATCGATTACATCAACAAGGTTGCTGAGGGATTCGGGCCAAACTCTTGGAAAAATCACACAACTGTTATCTGTTTGATTCACACATCGCAGCCTGCGCTCCAAGACGTTGAAAAGATGCAGGATACCATGGGAGTATTCATTTCTGAATGGTGACAATGCGAAATAAAGAAAGGGAGCTTTACGTGGGCAAGGTCTGGCAGCACAGGGGAAGAACAAATATACTCAAATAACAGAGAATGATTTCTAAAGCATCCAGTCAGGATCATTTAGATTATCCCAATTAAAACAGCTTAAAGATGCACATAAATGGCATGTTACAATAATTCTTTCCAATCCCACTTCAACCTTTAAAGAGACAATTATTATACGTTCCAGGAAGACAGTAAAAATGCACTTTAATGACATCATTCATTACATTGAAGCTGAGAAATGTCCCTTACAGATGGAAACGAAGCATAACCTGCAAGCGGGTATTTCAAATAGAGTTTATCCTGAAAACTTCACATCAGTTGATCACGTAAGAGCCCTGCTGTAGGAAGCCTCTTATGGCAACAGCAGGAGTGGGTGGCAGCAGAAGGAGCAGCTGAAGTTCTGCGCCAGGGCACCTGCTCATCCCACAGTGCACAGGAAGACAGACAGGACAGGAATAGGGCAGAGACATATTTCAGAAAGGAAAAACTAACAGATACTAAATGAAAACATTTTTATTGCTTTTCTCCAGTTTTCTGACAGCTCAGGGCCTGAAGTAATATTCCTGCTTAACATTATCTGAAGGACCTTCACTGACCATATCTGTAGCTCAAACTATAATCACCTACGTTTTAGTGCTAATTATAGCAACGAGGAAATGAGCACTCTATCTTTTCTTTTTTACTGCATGCCTCTGAAGGCGGACGGTCCATAATATACTCAATGCCTCCTTGTGCACAGAAGTTTGCATTTAACACATTTCATGCGAGGAATGTTTGGCAGTGCTTCCAAATGGATGTCCTGCACTCCAGAATGACTCTTTCCTTAGTTTCCACTTCAAACTGTCCACCTACTCACTTATCCTTGGAAAAAGGAACATGCTGTACCGTGTGAGGATGGAGATTAAAAATAAATTTAACAAGTTCTAGCATTAAAAAAAGGGTATTTTAAATCCGGCTCGGGTTACCACACAGGGCCACAAACAGCTTTACTACCAACTCATAGGACCGGAGAAGACAGGAAATCAGAGAGCAAGGAGAAATGATGAATTCTGTCTATTCCTGCTTTCAGGATGTGAGCACAGGTTTAGACCACCTGCTCTACAGCCTTGTAAGATTTTACAAACAGGTATCTATGTTTTTAGTTAAAAAGATCCACAGCCTTTGTAGTTTCTCACCTCGTTTTTCCAGAAGTATTTTTAACAGCTTTTCGGAATGACTGGTTTGCTGACGATCTTGTAGACATAGTTCTAGGAGAAGCACGAACAAAAGTAGATGGCGGGTTCTTAGGGATCTTCTTTACTAAATGAGTCACCCATTTCTTCTGTTCATCTTGACAGGATGCCAACAACAACATATCTCTCGCTGAAGTTACATCGTAACTCACTGTAAGTAAAAGGCAGAAGATGAATTCCTTATCAGAATGAGAAACATGACCTACCAGTTGTTCCACCACTGTATGGGAACTGTTGAATCACAGCCTGAACCTCTGATTGACCACCTGAGGTGAGCGCTGAGTCAACCGCAGGGGCACAGGTGAATGCAGTTTCACCTGAGTGACCATGCTCCACCCCTCCTAGACCCCATTTAAGGGCTGACTCCCCAGGAGGAAGGATCTCTATCTGGAGATCCTCCCTCTGGGAAACTTTTGGCGAGCCCAGAACACAGGTACAATCTTTATTTCAATTCTACTTTGTAACAGGATAATCTTTCCAATCCAATACCTGTTTGCCATACAGCTAGAAAGCTGTGTTGATACCTTATGACTGACTTCCAGAGCACATATCCCAAATACTCCGTTTCACATGAGCACAAAGAGGAAACTTTGCCCCCAGCCCGTGAAGTGGCTGAAGAACCACTCTTCAAAGGTCTTAGCACAGCTTGGTGATGTGGTCACTGCACTGTTCCCAACACAGCCAAATATCAGGTGACAGAAAGAATGGCTCAGGAACCAAGTAGTGGACCAGTACCTGGGCAAAAACCCTTGTGCTCTCACAGCTGAGCCACATTAGTTATATCAAAGGCCTCCCTGCAAAGGCTTCTCAAAGCTACCTTTTCATAAGCAGTACTGATACCTTTGCATGGTGCAATTAACTCCTCCTTTTTATCCAAGTGGTCCCTATGGCACTTCACGTGGCATCTTCGACATTCCAGGGCAGCCGGGGGTTTAAAGACATGCCAAAGAGGTTTGGCACAGGCCTCGCAGTTGGCTGGGAAGTGGTATATTGTTGGAATAAATTCATGACCTTTATGATTTAGAAAGTTTGTCTTCTCTGCAGGCTGGACTGATTCTACCTCCACATCCTTTCTGCATTCCCCCTCATTAGCATACAGAATCTGAAAAAGGAATACCGCGTGTTACTATTGAAGCACTACATATTTCTATACAGTTTCTAAAATCACCAGATGTTTTCTTGAAAAGAATTGGAACAGGAATGACAATTCACTTCCTTTTTACCTGGAATATTTTAGGAATTTCTTCAGTTTCAGCTCTATATACATCTCCTTGAGTTACAGGTCGGACGTGGAACAGCTTACTAGATTAAAAGAAAGACCAATCAGAAAACATGACTGTAATCAAATTGCTTTCAAGTTCTTCCAAATCTTGTTTATGCAAGCAAAATTACATACTTCAAGGCTGCAATGTGGTTTTAGGAATTCACTAATACCTTATAGATCTTGTCTAGTAAATGTGGTCAGCCTTACCCAAGTAAAACCAAGACATTTCATAGCATGGAAAGAGGATGATGTTACTACAGGTTCAAGATCCACAGTGGAAAACTTAGCTGCAAAAAGGCTTTCCAATTCTTTCTTAGAACACTGGGAAGTCTATACTATTACTAAAAAAGCATACTGATAACCCTGGATGGAAGAACAGGTGTTTTTTTTTCCCTTTTTGTCATGTTATCAAGTGAGAAGCAATCAATGCCTGAAGATCATAAAGATCAATCTGGGGCACAAAGTATTGAAAATGCTGTTCAAATTGAAACAAACATCATCCCACACTGGGTGAAGCCCAACAATCTCTTCTCAATGGTAGCTATAACAGATGTTTATGAAAAGAGAATAAGAAACAGTTCAAACAGAAAATAATGCTTTTCCTGTTTACATGCCAATGGCAGCTTAAGAGCACCCAGATCTGGTGATTCCTTTTAGGCCCCTGTATGTCTCAGTCGCTGGTAGATTGCTTCATTCATTTTAAAGCCTTTTTCCAATTACTACTCTAGAAGGTCCCACAACGGTCAGCTGTACAAACATCACAGCCAATCATGTAACAGTGATGGGTTTCAGTGATAAATGAAACATCTTTCCTTACACACAACCAACATACAGGGGACACAATTTACTTATTTTTCCTCTTTAATAGAAATTGTCTGGAAAATTTAGAAACGCTTTGAGCTTGCTCAACACCAATCCCTTCTCAGACTGCAAGAACAAGTTATGAGGCAAGAGGATGAGACCTAAAATCAGAGAGCCTGTACCTTACTTTGGTGTGCCCCACAGATATCATGACCTGCATTAGAAAACAGCTGTTTGAAGTAACAGGACAAATCAGCCATTAAAATATCGGGGGGCTGTGCCACAACTTACCACCCAACCCAAACTTTAACTAGCACAGATAAAAGGTAACACCAAATCATAAAAAGAGAAACAACAGGTAGGTTCCACTGTTTCTGTCCCTGTCATAAGAAGCCCCATCTCTTCTGCGAAAACAGACCAGTGACTATAGAAAGACCCACACTATCCTGTGATTCAGTTTCTTCCTTTTAGCCATAGCAATACAAAAAAACAAACAAACAAAAAACCCATAGGATCTTCCATGAAAGATAACAGCATCTTGAAATACAGGCAAAGAGACATTTTCCAATTAGCACAGAAAATTCAAAGTTACTTATGGAATTTTGATTCCAAGCTTATAGACCTCTTTTATAAGTCTGAACACAGAGCTCTTTTGCCAACACAAAGCTAAGAGTAACTGTACTCACTCTATGTCCAGTACCATGGATGGATTAGATTGGTCCTTGTCCTTTTCATCGTTATAGAACAGTATCTTTTTACTGCTCACCACAACGTACTGGGAAGAGAAAAGGTAAAAACAAGTTAAAATTGAATACTAAAAAGGAACACTTACCAAGTTGTATTTTCCAAAGAACATGAAAAACCTATTTTATTTATTTATTTTTACTCAGGCTTTTCAACTAGTATCAAGAGATATTTAAGTCCTCATCCAGAGATAATCTTGACAGCTGTGCACCGATACATCCACAGTGATTGTGTATTGCCATGGCAGAATTCCACAGTGGCCACAATGACTTTGGGAGTCTATCTATACAGAACTCAAATTTCATTTGAGATTGCAAAGTTGATACGAAAAATTACTCCAACCCTGAGCAGCTCCTAGAATGCAGAGTATCACTTGTTGATATGTTGTAAACACCTTCTGTAGTCCAGAGACCTGCAGGACTCACTGGTGCTTTGCACCAAATACCTGAGCCTGCAGGAGTTAGCAACTGAGCTCAGAATCTACTTCCTATCTAATGGACTAATACAACAAGGAGCAAAAGTAAATCAGCAGTAAGAGTGAACAGGTGATAGTCTGGTATACATTCCAAGTCTAGGAATAAACTGAAACAGTAAAGGAAAGGTTTGCAGAGGACAAAAAAAGGGAAGAGAAACGAACATTCTTTTGCAACATTCCTCTTTCCCAAATGTTCAGTATGCCTGCAGCATCTGCCCTCCCATCCTGAAAAGCTCATTTATATTGCCCTCAACTTAAAGC
>PPHD01017365.1:0-15086 GCA_002909625.1 Bambusicola thoracicus
AAAATATATATATATAAATAACAATGGGAAAGGACTGGACTTAACTTTGAAATGCTCTTTTTATTTCTTGGACAGCTGAAGGGCTTCGCAGTGCAATAGTAGTACGATATCATTCATCTTTCTGAAGCCGGTGGTAACCTTCTTCCCATAGCCCTACAGATGGGAGATTTGCTGTTGCAGTGGCTCTTCTTCAGCCCCACTGGAGTGCTGCAAAGCATTTCAGGCATAGTCATTTTACAAGACCATCTATCCACTGGTTTCGAGTTTTTAACGTAACTTTGGGTTTTCTTCATGTTTCTTCATATTTCCCCATGCGTTCTAAGCAGCCTGCTTGTCACTTCTTCATAGCCTTGTTATTCCAATAAAGTGCCTGTTGTTTGTGCCTGCATTTGGTTAACAATGGTATGTAGGTCAGATAAGACATACTTTACCTGAGAATTTCAAATAACACCTGACAATGGAACTGCGTTAGATTAGATTTAATATAATCACCTGTGTCAAGGGATTATGTTCTGTATGAAATGTTGAATGATTCAATGTTATCTTCCAATGCCAGATACTTGAAAAAGGCCAAATTAAAAACCATTGTTTGATAATATTAGGTTTAAAGCTTTGTGCTTTGTCCTGGATGTTTGTACTTCAACTGTTTAACAAAGACACAGTGTAAATCTTGATGGGGACAAACAGCACAGTGAATAAATTGGCCACCTATAGGAAAGCTGTGAGGATGCATAGTGCTTGATAAAGTATCAGTGCTTTTCAAATGCTGATCCTTCTCCCCTTGAAGGGGACCCAAGGCAGGGGGTAATGAGGTAGGCAGCTGTAGAGGAGTAGCAAAAATGGCCAGGGAGGGAGGAGTCACATCAGAATGACTGTATCTGTTGTTCTTGCAAAAGCTGAACTGTGATGGCACTTCCATGTAAAGCAAGAATGGGAGATGCAAGAAACACTGTGACATATCACATACAGCTGCAGTGAGGATTAGGGAACTGACCAAACAAATCATGTCCCTGTCTTGTCGTTGAGTTCTCTGTTAATAATTCCAAATGATTCCTCTGACTTCAATATTTTACCTGCAGAGGCTTAACATGTCTTCTTTTATTGCTTGTCATCTTCAACTCAGGGAGCGGGTGGGTGATGCTGCAAATTAACATGATGTACTCAGCCTTTCTTTGCTTTGTGAATTTCTACTACACTTCCTCAAAATGCCACGTCAGTGACAACTTAATGATCCTAGTTTTCACAACATTGTGAAACCTTGTTTAACAAGAGCATAATAGGTTATTCATAAAGCAAAACAGAGTTCAGTAACTTTGCTCTGTTATATGTGCATGAAGAGGTATATTCATTACCTTTTAGGCTTCTATAGATGATACAGTTTTGTTTAAATAAGACGTGAGTCTTCTCGTTTCCAGGGGAAGTCTGTCTTGGTATAACTTGGTATAACTTCCCTTGCTCCAAATGCTGTGTGCTGATTTCCAGAGTGGAACTGCTGACCCTTTTCAAGCTTTGAAGTACCCGATTCTCTAAATGAAATGTGTTCCTATCCATTATGAAAATGGTAAACTTCTAGGCTGTTTAAAAGAAACGCTCTCGCTTCACACAGTCTGTCTTCAGCTTGAGTGTTACATCCTAGTGAAAAGGAAGGAACGTGATTAAAGTTGGTGAAACACTTGTATTGTGAAATAAGATGTGGCTGGAACAGCTCATGGTAGTGTTTCAGTTCTTATACTGGCTTGTGCATTGTAATAATATAATAATTATTTGCCTGTATTTGAAATTTCAGCAAGAAGAACTTTCTAAGTGCATATTTCCATTGGCATGTTTGTGGAGCGTTTTCTTTTATATACAGATTCTGGAAAGAGTAGCTTCTTTATTTTAAATCATCCCTATTTGGAGTAATAATTAGATTCAAAACCTTTGCTCCTGGCTTATGTTAGAATTCCAGAAGAAATGGTAGGCACACTTGTTACCAAAAACCTTGCTCCTAGCAATGAAGTCCATCAAGTCAAGGTGGATTTTTGTTTGGTTTTGCATACTTTATCTGCTATTCACAGAGGAACAGCAAACAGGAAACCCAAACTTTCTGGCTACTTTAGTTTGTGATCTTAAAAAAAAAAAAAAAAAAAAAAAAAAGAAAAAGAAAATGAACAGATGGATGCAATGTTCATTGAAACACTGTTTAGAGTTTTTTAGAGTGATTTTTATGATAACTTAAGAAGTCTAAAAGGCTTTTATCCCCTCTGGTCTGAAGCTTGCTTGTTGAAATTACGTGCAGCATATTTCTATCGTAGTGCATTGTTTCTACTTAGCATTTTCCTGATAAAGTAAAAGTGCTTTATTAATCAGTTTTTGGTGATGTCTTTTCAGATTTCATCGAATATGACTATGTGAATATCCTAGTGTAGCCCAAAGGAAGGACATGATGTCAGAATAACATACAAAACAATTGTGAGGTACATTATTTTTTAATTTTGATTATTCGTGCTGTGTTAACAATGTCTTGGGTGCCTTTGAAGCAATTAAATAAAGTGAATACAGCAATTTCATGCCATTCTGTTTGCATGCTGGTGTAGTTGTTTGCAGAATTAATCTGAAATTCACATTTGTGGTATGCAGGTACTGATTTATTTCTTTTCAGAATCTTGACGCCCTGATTTATGGTGATAACTTGATGGTGTGAGCAGCTGAATACTTGCCTTGATTGAAAAATAATTGCACATTTCTACTGCTGAGATACTGCACCCTCTCTGGGTGGAATTCCAAATCTGTGTTCTATTTGAAGCTTCAGAACTAGAAGCTTGATTGTTTTGCTTCATTGACTGCTTCCAAATAGTTGGAAACATCTATTCAGCAAAGAAATCATGGGGGAGCACCTGTTTGAAATATTACTTTGGAATCTCTGCACTGTAATCTACATATTCTTTGCTTTCATTTCTAGTCCTTAAGACGATTCCTGCCTAGTTCTGACCATTAAAGTTTAAGGGCCAGAAGGATTTGTTAAGCAGAATGTGTTTGTCATTCATGATTCCTGGTAGATAGGACTGAGAGGTTTTGAAGGTTCTAAAAACATAGAGCTTCATTTGAAAACTGTCTCCAGTGTGAGGCTTTTCACTTGATGCTGGTTGCTTTGACCCTTTCAAGCAATATTCAGTCTTGGGATGTAACCTGAAGTCTCATAGAGACTACTGTTATGACAGAGAAAAACCTGAGACTTCTTCATAGCTGTCACCAATCAATATAATGCTTTCACAGCTCCCTTTGATACGGGCTTTAATAGCACGAATCAATATAATTTTTGGAACACGGTATACTTCAAGGTAAGAGTCCAATCTTAATGTTTAAGCTTTAATTTGTCTCTGGTTGTTGACAGTACTTTAGTGCTGCCATTTTGTGTCTTTGCTGACTAGAGACATTTGAAAAATAACTGTTTTCATGAAGTCTGATACAGTTTTGAATCTTGTTTTTGTTTCACGTTGGAACAACAACAAAGCCTTAAAAGCATTTTGATGAAATTAAATTAATTGATGTGTTCTTTGAAAATCTGGTTCATACAATCCTTTGCTGTGCTAATTTAACCACTGCCATTTGTTTCCCTTAGGTCTGGTCTGATCTGTTTATCTCAGTTATCCAATCTCTTCTTTTTTGTAGCATTTTTGTTGTATGGTTATCCTTTTGTGGGTGTTTTCTTGTTGGTTTTTGGAATTTTAAATACAATTGCACTTTTGTCAACAAATTTAGTTGCTTTCAAACCTGCTCTGCTTTTTGTTAACAGTGCTTTGGAGCACTGGTATTTCTATTCTACTTTTCTCTGGAGTTAGGAAGCAGCACAAAAACTCTACAGGCTAATGTCATAGTTTGCAATTTTCTGAGAGACATAAAGTGTAATCTGATAAAGAGTTTGCCATTTGGAATAATCAGGGCTAAAAGAAAGAGGTTACAGTTTTAACCAAAAGTAGTTTACAGGCATAGCAAGGTGGAATTAAGATTGTTCTGAAATTCGTTTATCAAGCGTCAAATTAACATGATAAAAATGACGTCATGGAATTAGAGCACTAATTAAGTAGCTTACAAAATTGTTGCTGTAACTTTGTAAATTAGTATCTTACAGAAATATTTCATCCTTATGAAGTCATAGAACTGTTAAGTTATGATCGTATAATCCCATTCATTGTTTGGAAGCTGAATATATCTTATTTTACAGAAATGGAAAAGGAGAGCGCCCATATTTCTGGTTTCCTCATGAGTAATAATGGTATCTTTGCTTCCTGCAGGGCAAGTCCAGAGAACCATGCAGTCATCGGGGCACAGGTTCCGTGATGTTGAGCACCACCCACTTCTTGCTGAAAATGACAGCTATGATTCCTCTTCCTCAGAGGCCGACATGGCAGAGAGGGTTTGGTTCATCAGAGATGGCTGTGGTATGGTCTGTGCTATAATGACATGGCTTCTGGTTGTCTATGCAGACTTCGTAGTGACTTTTGTCATGCTGCTGCCTTCCAAAGACTTTTGGTACTCTGTGATCAACGGTGTTCTCTTTAACTGCTTGGCAGTGCTAGCTTTGTCATCACATCTGAGAACCATGCTAACCGATCCAGTAAGTATCCAATTGCTCCTTGGTGTTGGAGTATTCTTTCATTTTGCTCATCAGCAGCAGAGAAATTTAGTACTTTTTCCCTCTTTACTAGGAAAAATAGTGTTAGACCCAAACTCTTCAAGTTGGAGGGACTGTACCTACAGTTTGCCTGTTTTTATGTGAATGAAACAACAAGTAAGCTTTGACTTGAGGGGCAAGCAGTATAAAACATTGATAAGGCAGAAGTAGGCTCATGAGAAGTACAGTTCATTTGTTAAATATTAACCAATTATGAAGAAGCTGGTAAATCTTCAGTCTTTTTTTTCCACCTAGATTTATTTTCAAAGCTTTATGAAAAGGTGTAGTTACATGCTGTTGTACCATTTGAAGTACATCTTCCATTTATGGCAAGTGGAAGAACTTCAGAGGTAGACATGCTGAAAAAGCTCAGTCACATAGCGACTGTACTACATCATTCATACATTACCTCTTTTAGATATTTAGAGTCAGCAGACGGTAAGTGTGAGTTTAACCACCGTGCTGTTGTGACAATAGCTGTGAGAGGTCTTAAAACTATTCATTTTTAGGACTTTTAATTTAGGAATTCAAGAGGTTAAATTGTTTATTTTGTACTTAAATATATTACTTCTCTGAAATAAATCTGTTGGAAGAGGGATGAGGGTGGGAATAGCTATTTTCTCTAGGATTTTGAAACAGTTTGTGGAATAGTTGATTAAAATGTTATGACTTCTACAGACAGACAGCTAAGAAAGTTTAAGGGTAGGTTACTTCAAAATATGCACTGGTAAAACTGTGTCTCTTTCTAGACTTGTGTTGCTCTTTATGGATAAAACACCACTGCAACAGAGATGAATCACTACTCCTTTTTTATTCACTCCTCTCCTCCCCTCTCCCATAATGGAAGACATGACTATGCAATAAAAACAAAGATTGAAGGAAGTAGGAATATATCACTTCTAAACTTATGTGAATTATAACATACTGTCATAGCTGTATTTTTTTTCAATTGTAAGGAGTTAGCAACAGTCTGAGGGTAGAAAATATATAAGTAGAGTGTTTTTTATCATCAGAATACTAAGGGATATGATATGATAAGGGCTGTGATATGATCCAAAGATGCTGTGCTTAGGGACAGATGGGTAGGTGAATTTGTGAGATGTTTTGTAGGCATAGACTCACCTGGAACAAGATAAATTTGTGCATTCAGGAGTTACATCTGTCTTTGAGATAGTTCTCCATTTCTATACAGAAAAGTACTGTCATAACTTAAACGTGAATGTTTCAGGTATATATATAATATGTTGCAGAAAACCACTTCAGCAATTCAGGATGGTCTTTAAGAAGCTCTCTTCCAGTTTGTGCCTCTTCAAAGACCAGCTGGTTCAAGTTTAAAGCACCATTTAGCCTAAGAGCTTTGTTGTGGTGCAGAGTTCATCTGGGGCAGGACTTGAGCTGTCTCTCAAGCAGTATAAATGCAAGATTGTTGCCCATTGCCTTTGATATTGTTACTGGAAGAAGCAATCCTGCCAATTCCTGACTGTTCATCATCACCCTTTGTGTCAGAACAGCTGCTAATGGAGCATTTTGGTGAACAGTTTGAAAAACTAATCAATTAAAGCATGATTTCTATTCCTAGGGGTTTGTTTTTGTTCTGAATTGGTTCTTTCAGCTGTCTGCCATGAAGATCTTTCACAGTAGCAAAAGGCAGAAGGAAATGCTGGGTGCAAAATGGAAAAGCTGATGGTGGTTATGCTGGCGGTGTGCAAGCTAAAAGCTTGGGCATAAAGGGAAAAAAAGATGTGGTTCTGAAAAACTTGTTTACATGAGATGGGTAACAAAAGCTTGGAATTGGAGAGTTGAAATAAAATCTTTCAAGTAGTTGTTGCTGAGTTAACTTTTGTGTGGGTGGTGTGGCCTAAGGATAGAATGTCACATGTATGTGAAAGCATATCTCCTAGTTGTGCTGAACTTGGTGTAACTTGTATGCAAATATTATACCTGTAGTGCCTATATCTACATGTAGTGGTGTGTCTTCTTCATCATTCTGTTTAAGCAATGACAGATCCTGGCAGAAGTATGCTAATACTTGGGCACAAATGTGTCTTGCTGAAATGAAATTGAACTTGAGGTCACGCGTTGGTGGCTTGCTCATTTGAAATGGTTCTGGCTTATGGCAGATTAACATCATGTAAATGAACTTTTTTCAGCAATTATCCTGAGATTACTGGTATGGAGTCTATAAAATGTATTATTAAACACTTTCATGCCGTTTAAACAGCTTTTTCTCTTTTAATTGAAATGATTTCAGGGGGCTGTACCCAAAGGAAATGCCACTAAAGAGTACATGGATAATTTGCAACTAAAGCCAGGAGAAGTGATCTACAAATGTCCGAAGTGCTGTAGTATCAAACCTGAACGTGCACACCATTGCAGGTATGCCCTGGTTTGGTTTTTTAAAGCAGTTATGCATGGTGTGTCTTCCTGATTTATATGTCAATTTTTCCCCACAGATATCCTTTGATATTCAGTAAAGTTTTCAGATATTTATACATTGCAGAATGTCTTATACTATAGCATGAATGTGGATGAGGGGAAGGAAGCAAGAGATGCTGTAACCTTTAAAATCTGTTTTCCTTTGCATCATTCTAATTATTGTGATACACATTAGTAATGGAGGGCAAAGGCAAGAATCTCAAGGAATTTTTCAGGTAGAAACTGATGAAATAAGTGACTCCTTCAATCTTAAATCAAGAAAGTACTGACAGATTTTGTAGTGCTTCACTTGGAATTACATCTAAATTGGTTCCTTATTTTCTCAAAGTTTTATGAAAAATCAGTTAAATGAGTTTCTGTTGAAGATTCATTTTCATTGCAATCAAAGTGATGGTAATTTGAACTTAGCGGGCTGTGCATGGGATAGTAAATATGCATGTTTTTGATCAATTCTCAGTCTTCTGAATTTTCAGGCAGTATGAATGTGCATTTCTGATATTTATTGTGCAAGTTGATAATAGATATGCTTGCATAATTAGGGCTCACATAAATATGTAAATGTTTCTGGTGGCTCTTCCTAGGTGTGAAGAGTATATGTATTGAATTATGTGGTATATTAAGTTTCTGAGCTAGTAGACTTCAGTTCTTTTGAAGGCTTGTCAGGACACCTTACGTGTCCTCTAAATGTGTGGTTTCTAAATTAAATGTCTCACTGTATGTCACATATCTGTGTGAAAGTTACGGCTGAAAAGCTATTTCCATTATAAATACTCTGCTTTGGCACTGAAATCTTTCCCTCATCTCAGATGTGAGTGGGGTTTTTTTATATGGAATGTGAGGGGAAAAGTGTCATATATAAATAGCCTTGTATAGAATTATCTTTCAGTTGATTTCTCTGTGTTTCAGGATAGCTGTGGCATGGATGCAGACACCAGGCATGACTTCATGTGCAATGAGTTTGATTCTGGCTGGCAGTTTTAGCTCCAGCAGAGCATTACATGAACACAGCTGTGCTGTTAGCTGGGCAGGCTTGGGGGTGGAAGCAGTGCAGCTGCTTTCTTGTGGTAGAATATAAACTGTTATCCTATGGAGAGCCAGAACAGCCTTGTGCCATCTGTTCAGACTGTGTTGTGTTCATGGGATGCAGCAAAGGGATACCCAGAGGCTCTGCTGAGTGTAGGTTGGATCTTGTTAATTTGCTCATGGCAGATTTAGGCTGGTTCCGTACAGACTCTAGAGGTATCTCTGTAAAGTGTTTCCCACATCTTCAATCCCTATAGGATTTTCTAATTTGGAAAATGAAGACATTTTATGTTGAACTCTGCATATGAACAAAGAAGCTGGAGAATTGAAGAGGTCAGAGCCCATGCAGCTGTGTGACTCTGCGTAGGCGCTGCTTGAATGGTAGATCTGGGTGTAACAACCGTGGGGGTTTCAGATGAAACTTTAGAGCTGCTGGGTTACATCTGGGCCTCCTCCTGAAGACACAGCAGTGTTGGGTGTTCCAGTAGCCTGGGATCCCAGATACAGCAGTGCTGATGGAATAACTAGTATTCTTCATGGGCAGGCTGGTCTAGTAGAAGTTGTCCCTGCCCCGGCAGGAGTTGGAACTAGATGGTCTTTAGGGTCCCTTCCAATCCAAACCATTCTGTGATTGCATGACCTTGTGAATAATTAAATAATTAATTGATTTTACTTTTCTATGCTTTGGGAAGATATTTTGTGAGATGTTCTGCATTCTGAAAGGGAAAGGTTGAACCTGAAAGTGTTTTGTGAGCCCGCTATCATGCTCTTCTCAGCAGTTGGATATCTAGTTTAACTGTCTTTCTTTGTGTTAGCCCTATCATGCTACTAGGAGTTTGTTGACTTTTCATAAGTAAAAAACAAAGTGTTTTATTTTTTTTTCTGCAGTTTTTTCTGTGTTGATTATGTGTTATGTGGACAGGTAAATGGGCTGGAAAACACCTACTAGAATCTGCTTTTGCCATAGATTTAGCACTGCAAAAGTGTTCCAAATGGGGAAAAAAAAGGTTAGTTTGATTATACTGCCAGCTTCTTGTTGGCTTACAAACCCATTCTCAGTATATGAAGAAGATGGTGCAGTTCCAAGTAGTCAAAGTGGCAATTTGCTGATAAAAGAGAATTGAAAATGCGAATTGAAGTTGGTTCCTATTGAGAAACAGTTGCACTCAAAGCCACAGTGCAGGTTTTGAGTAGTAAATTATTAACAGAAGAGACTCTTGTGATGTAGTTATGAAAATTGTTGTGCAACGCTGCAGACGTTCTTTTGAGGAAGAAAAATAATTTCATAATACCATTCGTGATGGGAAAACAAACAAGAAACCTTTGTTTACAACTCAGATATCTAGCCTCCATAAAACACTTGAAACCAAGATTTTACCGAGCAGTTAACCCTGTCAGCATAAGGAGGAGGTTATGCTGAGTGAATGCTGTATTGTGTTTCTGCAGAAGCACAGCTGTTGTTATTTCTACCCTATTCTGAGTGCCTGTGTTTCAATGTGGGGAACTAATATTCAGAATCGAGTCGCTGAGGTGGTTGCTTCAGTTGTTCTATGAATTTCTGTTATCCAGGCCAATTTCTGTTAAGCCAGTAGCTGTGTCTTCCTGAATGTTATCCTTGGCATTCAAAACTGTAATTGCATCTGCAATTGCCTGAGTGCATTCAGCAGGCTGGGGAAGACCTTCCTTTGTCTGCAGCTTCTTGTTCTTACTGCCATGCTGCTCCTTCCCCTCATGCAGGCATCAGGGTTCATGCAGCTGTACAGTGAAATGACCCAGATTGCAGCGAATGGAGCGATTTCCCCCAACTCTTGCTGCATGAATGTCAGTGCTGGGACCAGGGAAGGAACAGCATACAAATGGCTGGGGTGGGAGGAAAGCTGTGCCACTCTTTGCAGCATCACTGCCAGTTTGATGGCTGGAAGCATTCGTTGAATCGTGGTGTTAAATTAGGAATGAAGGTGGGGTTCCAGGCATCTGATGTCTTGGGAGAGCTGAGTAGGCTTGTGAGAAATACTGAATGAGCAAAAGTGATTCCTGCCCACTTTCCATCCTTTGAAGTGGTTGACTTGATTTGAATCTGGATATGATTTTATTCAGTACTTCACCTTAATAGTCTCCTTAGAGTGGCTGTGTGTTTTCTGTGTTCCATGAGAAGACTTGCATGGTCATGGTGACCAGCATTAGCTTGTCTTTCCCGCACGGATCAAGAATTATCAGGAGGCTGAACTTACAGGCTCATGCTCTGGAAGGAGAATCTTTTGGAGAGCCTTCTAAATATCTTGTCATGAATCATACCTGTTTTTTTCTGAGCTGTTGTTTCCTTATGGTACTGTTCTTGTGTGAGAACAGCGCTACTTGAACAGTGATTTTCATCGAAGGAGTTGCCATGGATAAAACAAGAAGCAGTGAAAATGTAGGGATGGGTCATGGTAGCCCAGAGCAAAGGGAACTTCAGAGGGACTGTGAGATTTGGGATCCCTTCCTGTTACCAGCATGGGAGTGTGTTCTGCTTCTTCCTCACCTACTCTGTAGTCATCCATATGCAGTGATTTAAAAATTACTTTGTGGATGGGAACACTGCTTTTTTCCCCCAACTTTCTCCACTCTAATAATAATCTAGCTTTGCTCTATGGCTTATTGCTGCAGCATTCATCGATATTATGCATAAATAAGCATGTTTTTTGAATAATAGTGCCTGAATTTGTGAGGTTTATTGAGCTCTATATTTGCTGAAATTAAGATGCATAACATTTAGAATGTTTTGCAGGAAAATGTGAAACACTGAGTCTGTGCCTATCTTAAGCTATTGATATAAGAAAGAAGTTCAGTGCGTTTTCAGGTCTTCTGTTTCTCCCATATGACAGTTAATATTTGTCTGCAGATGGGCCTGAATATAAGAGAATGGAGCCCTTCGGTGCTGTGTGGCCAAATGTAAAATGAACTTTTGAAATATTTGCCTTTTTCATTTTTCAGTTCATCAAGAAAATTTCAGCACATCATCTTCTGGCCACTGAATACATTTACTTCTATTCTGAAGTGCAAGCTGTGGTTTCTCAACTAAAGTCTTGTTTTTCTTTCCTTCAGCATTTGCAAACGATGTATTCGAAAGATGGATCACCACTGCCCTTGGGTGAATAACTGTGTGGGGGAGAAAAACCAGAGATTTTTTGTTTTGTTTACGGTAAGGGAAAATCAACAGCAGCATGATTTCAGTACAGATCCACCTTCAGTGTCACTACTTTGATTGCGTTTGTAGAGAGTCATGGCTTAAGGGCAAATTTACTTTGTGATTTTTTTGCTGTTCTTTTTTCCACCTATCCAAGTTATTCTGCAAGTATTTCTGCCCATATTCATTTTAACCTGTTTTGTAAAGTGCTGTTATTTTAAGTCATCTCAATTTTGTTGTTTTATATAGTAATAATTATTGAAATTGTGGTGTGAGTTATGGAGCTAATCTTTATGTTCATTGTTGCCCATGTTTTTAGATTCAGACTTAATTAGAATTCATTTGTACATCATTGCATTGAACTATTGTAAATAGGAAAGTACATTTGCTGTGGAGTGGTAAAGGCTGGCTGAAAACAATGTCTGGTTTACTACCTGACAGCAGTCAAAAGTAAGCACTCTCTCTCATTTCCAGATGTATATAGCCCTAATTTCAGCTCATGCGCTCATACTGTGTGGGTTTCAGTTTTTCTCCTGTGTCCGAGGGCAGTGGACTGGTAAGCAAACTTTCACTAAGTTACTAAGGAAGAGTCATCACTTCCACTTACTTCAATCCCATGTGTGACATATTATGAGACTTTAGACTTTTTCTGTGAGGTCTTAAAAATGTTCTCGTGCCTGTAAAGCTTCTTATAATTGTGACGTGTTTCAAGTATCAAACAGCTTTTATTGCTGTTTATTGAAGAGGAGATAACTTACTACGAGCATGCTCTGTAGATTTATTCTTTTCTGTAACTAAATATGTTGTTTTCACAGAATGCAGTGACTTTTCCCCACCTGTAACTGTGATCCTGATGATCTTCTTGTGCCTTGAGGGTTTTCTGTTTCTCACTTTCACTGCAGTCATGTTTGGCACCCAAATCCACTCCATATGCAATGACGAAACGGTAAAGACTGCTACTTTTGTATACTGTAAAATTCTTCTATAGAGATGTGGTTAGACATAGTTTGACTTACATGAGGGAAAACTCTCATTTTATACAAAACCTGAAGTAAATCACAACTTTTAGTTTCAGTCATAAAATCGAGAAACTTTGTGTGTCACTGCACATCTGTTTGCATACAGGAGATTGAAAGACTGAAGAGTGAAAAGCCAACGTGGGAGCGGAGACTGCGATGGGAAGGGATGAAATCTGTTTTTGGGGGTCAGCCTTCACTCCTGTGGATCAATCCTTTCGCAGGATTTAGAATCAGACAAATCCTACTGAGATCAAAGAAAGGAGGACCTGAATTTTCTGTTTGAGTCTAGTTATGCTGGAACTTGCAAGAATACTATATAATATTTATTTGGGGCCAGAAAAGGCTGTCTACATATAATCTGTGACCAGGTGAAACTGATACCAGACATTTGCTTGTAGCAAGCAGAGTTTTATACGTTTATCGTCACAGACATCTCATTAACTTTCAGAGACACAGACTGGATCTGTAATGGTCTTAACGGCAAGATAACATAGAAAAAAGCACGTGGTCACACTAAAGAAGCCAAATGTTGTCATGCTACTGTAATTTATTTTTTGAGATTAATTATGCTTTTTTTGTTTTGTTAAACCCTTTTTATTTGATAAATGTTTGGGGAATTACCAGTGTGTTTTTATAAAAAATATTATATACTTAAGTGCAGTTGTCAATCATAAGGAGAAGCATTCTGGTGAAAGGTGATCTCAAATGAGACCCAGCCTTCTAAATCCAGTTTTCAGGGAATAATGGTTCGTTCAGTTCTGATTTATATTTCAGCTTGTCCTAATAAACAGAGCTATACTTCTGTGTCCCACCTCAGACACACATTCCTCATATGCAAGTGATTCAAGGGACTTGTGCACACGACAGCATAACATGTCAGAGGCACTATTACACCCCTGCCAAATGTCTTCCCAGGCTCACAGAAGCATGTCTTGTGTTTGGCAGTATTAATCTCATGTGGCATTTAGGTAAGTTCTAAATCTTCAGTAAATGATACTTTTAACAGCTGAGAGCAGAATTCTGCCCTCAAATATGCATCTTCAATTCTTGTGCATTGATTCTAGAGGAACTTAAGTGTGTAGGTGTTCTGAAGTTATGTATCTTGTCCTCTGAGTGGGGATAATTGGGGCCAGTGACTGTTAAAATGAAAAATACTGCAGATTGGCGTCAATCTACTGAGAACGGTTGTCTTTGTAAGGTCTTGTTCTGCTCCTTTTTCTTATTGCACAGACTTTTCATGGAAGGAAAATTGTTCACTCGAGGGTCCCATGAGCAAAATGGTCCCATGAGCAAAGAACTCAGAAGAATGAGGGAGATTCCTTTAGTGCTAACACAGCTTGCCTCTTTCTCAAGTACAATGTCTTCAAAGTAGAAAAATCTGCAATAAAAGGAATTAATTTTACTTTCATCATCTTCCATTCAAAATTGCTTTCAAGAGAAGAGATCAGTATAGATCTAGAACTGCTTTATGTGGGCCTGACAAATAACAGTAGTGCTCAGAAACGTTTGTACGTCTGCAAGTAATGAAATGCAAATTGCCAGTAATGAAGTTCAACTACAAGTGAATTCTTGAAAAATTAAAACTACATTTTCTTCTCAAGATTACTGACAATATAAAGGATAAAACAGGAGCCTTGATGCAGAGCTTGAAATCGTGCCTAGAAAGTAACTAGCTCCCTGTTCTGGGACTTGCCTTAAAATTGTCCTGTTCTTGCTTTTGCTTGCAAGTTGCACTGATGATCTGTCCCACCTCAAGCAGTTCAGCGTGCTCAAGAATCTTACGTTAGTAAGTTTACTTACCACAGAAGTTATACTTCCTTTCTTCAGTGACCTGCTTCTCCATTTCTTTGTAGCTGTCTGTGGCATCTCAGTTCATCAGGTTTTATACCTCCGTGTGAGTGAACTTACCAAAGGGTCCCTTTATTACCAATGACCCTGCCAACAGAACTGTGCAATACTGTGTAGTACGTTCACTTTGCTTGGGGGAGGTGGTGTGGAAGACTGGAGAGTTTCTGGGTGGACACAGCCATTGATATTGCAGCCAATTGAACAAAGCTACATCTCACACAAGTGAAGGGGAAGGCAGAAGTTCCACGAGAATCTTTGCATATTCAGTTGCACATCTTAAATGCTGGGGAAAAAAAAAAAGTGTCTGGCTTTGTCATGAGGCTCTCAATGTGTATATTGTTTAATAAAATATCCTGATGAAAATCAGAAAATATCACTTCAAACGGATGAACTCTGTGACTTAGCAAGTGTGTGCGTGTGTGAAATCAGGTTTACTTGGCTTTTCAAACCCTTGTTACGTTGTAATTTTTTAATGTAAAGGAAGAAATAAAGTAATTAATTGAAGTCTTAAAGTTGATTAACTTCTGCCCCATACGTATCACTTCTTTTTGTTTGCACATATGTGCGTATTCAAATCTTTTCACCCTTTGGTTTGTAATCTATATGCATATCAAGCAATGGCTGACACTACTCCAAATTAAATACGTTCCTTCCAAGAACATGGGTTTAATTTAGGGGTGGCATTTGACGTGGAGATGCCAGAAAGACTTTTGCTGTGATTCTGTTCTGGCCCTAAATGCAGGCCTCTTATGAGACAACAAATTACTGTTACTCCAAAGTCTTTACCAGACTACCTATGCACTGGAACCTGAATCTGTTACCTACTTGTGCCAGGTCAACTTTATTTTCTTCTATTAAGTAGTATGTTAGATTGTTAATTATATTGATCTCAAGAGGACGCTGTATTTTGCAGACATGGATGATTCTTTTGCTTATGTTA
>PPHD01017366.1:0-15086 GCA_002909625.1 Bambusicola thoracicus
AAAAAATGCACAGTCTGCTGCATTTTAGAGAAGACCATCATAATGTGTTGAACACTTTAGGAGAAAAAAAGTCACTGAATGAGATTTTTTTTTTTTTTTTTTTTAAGGTTTTGAATTTTAGCAGGAGTCTGACAATGGTGCATGGCTACTGAATACTGAACCAGAGAGCTTCTTGATCTTCAAGTACAGACCTTTGGGGCACAGTGATCACAAGGGATGTACATTAGAAGCCATGTGAACAGTAGTGCTCTGTCACAGCTCTTCAAGAATGGCTTCAGCATGATTTTAAGGGCAAACCACAGTTAAGAGTTTCCCCGTCTGGTTTGGGTCTGTTTTTGCACTCTACTACCTCTTCCAGCTACTGCTGTCACTGGGTTAACAGGCTCCCATTCAGTCCTTTCCAAAGGCACAAGAAAGATTCAGCAAGAAGCCTATGATCTTCACAGTCTATTTTTGACAAGTAGGAGAGAAGCTTGCACACTGTCTGCATGCACTGAAGGAGGAATCTGCAACACCGCCAGAAAGCTGTAAATACCTTTTCATTTTTTATTGCGTGTTGGTTTTCACCTAGGAACAAAGATCTTAAATACAACAAAAGTAAAAACTGCTCTTCAGAAACTGAACGGGTAGTATTTCCAACTAAATATGAAAAAAGGTTTTATGTATCACTTCCTCTGACCACTTTATAACTGAGTAAAATACCATAAAAATATACAGTACTTCTGAGACATTTGTGTTCAATAAAGGGGTCAATAATAAGCTGCTGTAACAAGTTATTTTCCCTTAATTGTATACAAGCTTACCAAAGTTTTCTCAAGGACTTTTGTTTCTACAAAATGTTTTCTAACAGAGTTTAAAGTGATAAAATATTGATGACGATCTCAGATTTTTCGATGAACAGACCAATATTTCTGTCCTGCTCTTCATTCTGTTTGTCCTGCCTTGCTTTTCCAGATTACAGTGCAACTTCAATAACTTCAAAAGACTTTTAGTCAATTCAGTGAATTCTTTAGCCACGCTAAAACTTTTGAAGCACTGAAAGCAGAGGCAGGAAGGTAGCAGTAACAACCAATCACTTGCCTGACCCAATTGTGCTATGACCCTTGCTGCTAATGAGGATTTCTACCCGAAGTAGATCTGTGGTGAGGTATTCAGAGTCCACCTGGAAGCACTGATTTCGAGGATTACTGATTCACTCATGAACGCCCTAATAACGAAGATGTTTCAGTTTCAGCAGTTTTCAGGTACACTGAAAACTTCCACAAAATATTTACGAGGCACAAAAGCTACTTTCTTTATTTTTAATCCTTTTCCTCCTGCATTCTGTTCTGGAAAGTTTCTCACTTTCCACTTTTCTTCATATTCTTCTCTGTTTTTGACTTTTCACTGCTCATTCACCTGTAAGTAATCCTGTACCTCCACAATCTACTGTGTATCTAATGAGTATTTAAGTCCACACCAAGCTGGAATACTCCATCTTGACACCTGAACAAAGACCTTTCCTGGGACCAGGCAAGGGCATCTCAATCCTTTTTATTTAAAAAAGGAACAAAGTAAAAACAATGACAACAACAGAAGACATCAGTGCTAAAAATAATGTTGCTTTGAAACCTTACTCTCATGCATGGATATGACTGAATTTACTCACATCATTATCAAAGAAACAAGCCTAATAGTAAAGCCTACCCAAATAAAAAAATCAAAAAGAAATCACAGAATAAATTTTCTTAGGATAAAACAGAGGTTAACACAGAGGAACATACTCTTGGAAGAAAGGTTCTGACTTCAGAAATGTAATGCTGTGCCCCAGCATAGAGATTTGTTGTTTGGTGGCATTTTGTTTTTATTTATTTATTTGTGCTTGTTTTCTTTTGTGTATTGCTTTTTTAATGAAGCATTTATGTAAGGCTGTGCAAAACAGGTGATTTTTGTTATTTATAATTTTTAGCAAGTTTTTAGGTTGACCAATTTTTAGCTCTTTTCAAAGAGAACATTTTTATAACAAACAAATCAAAAAATTCTTTTTTCATGGAGTTTGTGGTGAACTTGTTCTCATGATGCTGGGTATTTTTCCAGCCAAGAAAAATTGGCAAATGTTGCTCTCTGCAAGCACGTGACTTATTAAATCGTTTAGGAACTCCTTCTAAGTTTAAGCCCAGCACAGCCGTTACAATGCAGACTTGCACACAGAGACTTTAGATCTATTCATTAGCTTCATTAGCTGTCATTAGTTGGCAGAGTGGACAGTCAGTCTATAGGCTATGCATTTCACAACAAATAAAAGGGAAGTGTCAAGGAGAAGGAGTTTGTACAAAACAAAATGAGTAGGTTCAACAGCAAGTCATAAATCAAACTTATGAAATGAAAGTAACAAATTCATATGCAAATGAAATCTCTGGCAGCAAAGCCAGCATTTATCACTTCACACTGGTAAAATAAATAAGAATAGATCAGAAATAAATTGCTGAGAAGAGCAAATACCTAAGAAAGCAGGAAGCGGGAACACAGTCCCCAGCTCAAGTACAACTCAATACCAAAACATCCCTGCACTGAATGCAGGAAGATACTTAGCAAAATGGTGTCTTAACACAGTAGAAGGTCTTCAAAAATCTCACAAAGCTGCTAATGAAAGCAAAATTTATATTTGGCTATATTATAACTAAGGCTCTGACAAGCAGTAGTAATCGTCTTTGATTAGTCATATACAGACAGTGGTAGAAACTTTCTCAACATCAGTGCGCTCTCAAAATTTTTATGAAAACAGATCAGGACAGTAGGAAAGTAATTCTAACTTGCTCCTGCAGGTCTGTCTTGAAATTAGGTGTGTTTCCTATCTGACTTACTACCAGTAATGTCTAAGGAGAGACTTTCATTAGCTTCTTTGACATAACAGGTAGCCCCTTAAAATAAAATATGCATGTCTTTATGAAGACATAACTAGGTGGATAGATGATAGTATAGCAGTGGATGTGGTCAGTCTTGATTTTAGTAAAGCATTTGACAACATCTCCCACAGTATCCTTGCAGCTGAACTGAGGAAGCGTGGTCTGGACGATTGGGTATTGAGGTGGATTGTGAACTGGCTGAAGGAAAGAAGGCAGAGAGTTGTGGTCAGAGGGACGGAGTCTAGTTGGAGGCCTGTGTCTAGTGGAGTCCCTCAAGAATCGGTACTGGGACCAGTACTGTTTAATCTATTCATCAACAACTTAGATGAGGGAATAGAGTGCACAGTCAGCAAGTTTGCTGATGACACAAAACTGGGAAGAGTGGCTGACATACCAGAATACTGTGCTGCCAACCAGCGAGACATAGACAGGCTGGAAAGTTGGGCAGGGAGAAATTTAATGAAATAGAAGGGCAAGCATAGAGTCTTGCATCTGGGCAAGAACAACCACAGGTACCAGTACAGGTTGGGGAATGACCTGTTGGAGAGCAGCATAGAGGAAAGAGACCTGGAGGTCCTGGTGGACAGCAGGGTGAAGATGAACCAGCAATATGTCCTTGTGGCCAAGAACGTCAATGGCATCCTGGGGTGTATTAGAAGAGGTGTCGTTAGTATATCGAGAGAGGTTCTCCTCCCTCTCTACTCTGCCCTGGTGAGACTGTATCTGGAATTCTGTGTCCAGTTCTGGACCTCTCAGTTCAAGAAGGACAAGGAACTGCTTGAGAGAGTCCAGTGCAGAGCCACAAATTTGATTAAGGGCGTGGAACATCTCCCTTATGAGGAAAGGCTGAGGGAGCTGGGTATCTTTAGCCTGGTAGAGACTGAGGGGTGACCTCATTAATGTTTATAGATATGTAAAAGGTGAGTGTCAGGAGGGTGGAGCCAGGCTCTTCTCAGTGACATCAAATGATAGGACAAGGGGCAATGGGTGGAACACAAGAGGTTCCACATAAATATGAGAAAAACTCCTTAATGGTGAGGGTAACATAACACTTGAACAGGCTGCCCAGAGAGGCTGTAGGGTTTCCTCTGGAGACATTCAAAACCTGCCTGGACATGCTCCTGTGTGACCTAATCTAGATGCTCCTGCTCCAGCAGGGGAATTGGACTACATCTTTTGAGGTCCCTTCCAATCCCTGATATCCTGTGATGCGGTGAAAACAAAAGCAAGATCATGGATATCAAACGTACATTTAAATTTTGTCTGTTCATTGATTGGCCTGTTAAAAGAAAGGTAAATTTCCCTGACTTTTAGAAAGGAAGTTGCAAAAAAAAAAAAAAGTATTAAGTGAAAAATATTTATGGTCATTGGAGTAAATAGATCTTTTTTTTTTCCTAATACTACTTGAATTAAATATTTTCAGTTTCAATAAACTGAAAGATGCACAAAGAGAGAGGGAAATATGAGCAGAATGGGTCACTTGCAAGAACAATTTCCCCACCATATGCTGTTTACTTCAGCTGAGAACTCCAGCTCCTAAGACTCTTATCAGCATATTGCAATTCATTTTTTGAAGAGTTAACTGTTGACAGCATCTAATTAATCTAGGCTAGAACAAAATTAGAGGTTTCCTCAATAGTTGTTTCCTTTAGGGTCAGGAGAACATTTTGGCTGCTTTGAAAAGTTAACAAGAAGGAGCTAGTGACAAGAAAAAGTAACTCAAAACTAAAAACAGCACCTAATGTTACTTATTAACTTGGGTTACACATCCCCTCAAAAAAAAAGAAAAAAAAAAGATATAAAAACATTGACATGCTGATGTATCTGTAGAATGGTTGAGATCTTTTATTCAGACTCACATGGACTGACTTCATTTTAAAACAACTTCTTACATGTGTGGAGTTCTGGATACAACGACAAAAATATCTGGCCAGATAAATAAATCCTACAGCCAAGCCAATGTCTTAGAGAAAACAATACTACTGTTGGTAATGTGAATACTTCTAAACAGTAAAGAGTATCATTTCCAGAATTACAAATTTGGCACTACAATTCCTTTACCAAGCAAATAAAAAACCAACAAAACAAAGAAAACAAAACAAAACACTGGAATAGAATATTAATGACTGTTCAAATGAGTTTCAGCGTTACTTTATCAGTGCTACGTAAATAAAATACATGGAAAACATTTCTGATGGGACTATTCGTATTTACATACCCTTAATCTTCAATATAAACTAGAGAAGTCAGTAAAAGCAGAAGGAGAAATGTAAACACTGTGTGCCATTTTCTAATAAGAAAACCCATTTTAATAATAATTGAGCTTATGTCTGGAGATCAATTTGATCTAGTCAGAATTTGATGGGTACTGGTGTACGCTTCATTTATTTCGCTTTATGAAGTGCAGGAAAGAGAAAAACCTGGATGAAATTTATAACTTCGGTAATGTAAAATGCCTTTTTGATAAGTTATGCTCCTGAAGTTTTTTCAGGAATGGAGGAAAAATAAAAAGATATTAAAAGAAAAGAAGAAAAAAAGACATAGATGTTAAAAGGTTAAGATTGAGCAATCTCAAGTAGTCATGGACGTTCAGACCCAGACCACCATCATCTTGATGTTCCCAGCTCTGCTTGTTAGTTTGGCTATAAGTCCTTTGTGGCTTTATTCATTGCTTCCTCACACACTCTTTGATTTTTATTCTACTGTGTGATATATGCTCAAGTTAAAAAAAGGACTCCAAATAAAACATCACAAGACTGGAACACATTTATAGATGGATGTGAAGGATCACACATTTCCAGTACAGCTTTTCTAAAGAAAATAGGAAAAATGCTTAAATAATAAAAACAGATAAATTGCATTGCCTTTCTGAAATGATTCTAAACAAGAGGGAATCAAACCTTCTGACTAAGATGGAGAAAATGTAATGCATCACCACAGAGCCACTGGTGACAAGCCATTGATTTCAATAGCATAACAATGATCAATTGAGAATGTGCCTGAAGCTCTTGAAGTTTTGAAAATGAACCAACAAACTGAACCTCACCAAAACTGTCCATCCTTGTTAATGCATGGCTGTTTTATTACTGGTCTCAGTCAAGAAGTGTTCACTCTTATAGCACTGGTCCCTTTATAATTAAGAGTGTAGAGTTAATAAGTATACAGATGTTATACAGTATACAGAGAAATTAGGCTGGTAAGATTACCACGTTCGAAAAGATAATCAGATATAAATGAAAGGTGCTCACCAGTGTTGTAGGCTCTCAAAAACTCCACAAGGAGCAACCTCCAGGAAGAGACCCTTCCTCAGTGGCAGTCAGCCTTTAAATGGTGTCTAGGAGAGGTGGAGCCTGGCTCCACCCATTCCAGTCACACAGCTGAATTGCCTTCATCTGTGCTCCTGCAGCTGACTCAGTGCTCGCCTCAATGGTCAATCAGAGGTTCAGGCCGTAATTCAACAGTTTTCATACACAAGAGCAAGTGCAGCACTTCACAAACATGGCTGCTTCTGTTACAGCTGTATTGTGGAAGAGCCACATTTCTTTCAGACATGTTTATTTAATATTTTTTTGGCATCTTCAAATTTCTGCTGGAGTTATCCAGCATTTAATTTACCTGCTAGTATTGATCAGTTTCTTGTTTAACAGAAGGTAATTGTTCAGGTATATCTTCAAAAATCAATAGCAATCAATCAATTGAGCTTTTTATTTAGCACTACGATCCTGTCTGAATTTGGTGCTTTTCTCAAGCTACAGGGAGTCAGATGTATCAATTCAATTAAGTTTTTGCATGGGCTCAGCATCCCAGGGAAAGGACAGATTTTCAGAAGAGTACCATTCCTATCCCAACTATAAAATAAGCAGCCACTGAACTTGAGTTCATAATTGTGCTAAAGGTTTTGCAAACATAACAACATTTTTGGACACCATAAATCTGAATTCGCAGCTACAGAAATGCAGTTTTGTTTGTTTGTTTTACAGGGTGCAGGAATAAGAGTGTGTTTATTTAACTATGCATGGTCCAAATGAATACAAATGCATTTGAATAGATCATCTTTATTTTTGTTTATGTAGATAATATCTACATATAAAACCTTTAATGGGGCTGAAATCGTCATTATGTGTGATCGAGTCACTTCACCTTATAGTAAAAGAGAGGCATACAGCTGAGAGACAAGCAGAGAGAGTAGGAGACTAAATCTGATTTGTCTGAAAACCTATCTAGTGGGGTCAAAAAGTGTTAGGGGTAGTACTGAGCTGACGACTCCTTATTGCTTTGTGATAGCTGGTGCCTTTCTAACACCCATGAGCAATAAAAAGCCCTTTGGGTGGAGGAATACTTACACAGGAGTTATACTGATATTCTTTTGCTCAATTTCTGTTCACCTGTTGCTGACATACTGTATTTGCTCAGACTGAAAACTACATAATGAGATGCATTCGTGTACATACGTGTCTCTATGTTATGAAATGCTACTAAGTGCAGCAACATGGTGCTTTTTGGGAGAGTGTATGGGTTCCATGCTGGCAATACACTTAAATACACATGCCTTTTTGTCTTGCTTGCTGTTTGCTCTTTTAGTGCTCTTGAGAACAAACTGAATGCCATAAGATTCTTTACGCAGGTAGGTGATTGACAGCTCTTAAAATCTCTGACTTGTAAAACATAAAAATAGAACAGCCTTTTTGCTGCCATCTGGCTCAGATGAATGAGATAAATCTCATATTTGGTGTTTTTAATGCCTATAATGTGCTGCTTACTGGCAAAGAACACTCCTCATCCGCCCTTCCCCACACAAGCTCACTCTGAAAGGTGATAGGTACCTAGAGACAGCACTCAGCATAGATCTACACTCCTGGGGAAAAAACAGATTGATTTTTTCATCTGTACTACAGTTTTAGCATTTACACTGCTTTGTTAGTATTGCAACCCTATATTTGTACAGGATGTTTATGGTTATTACATTGGACATTTCTCATCTATATTTGCAGAACATGCTGATGGCTTTTTTTTTCTTTTTTTTTTCTTTTTTTTTTGTTTTTTGGTTGTTCCTTTGAGATGGAGGGAGTCAGCTGCTATTTTTTCCCTCCCAGGGAATGACAACGATGCTATTTTAAGTGAGAGCTCATAATCAAAAGATTCATTTCCCCGCTACCCACAATACATTTCTGCTTGCAGCACAGTGACTTGCTGTCTTTGAAAGACCTCACATTTCTAGCAAAGAATTCAGGGCAAAGTTGATGTGAAAACTATACCAGCAAGATAAAACCCTATCCTAACTTCCTCTCTCTCATTGAGTGATACCTCTTGCCAAAAACTGTATACCTGTTGAGTCAAGGACTTTAAGGTAACATTGCTCCCAACTTCGACAGGTTAGTTCTAACTCCTCAGTAGTCTGCAAACATTTTTTGGTTGTGTTTAGTCTTCCAGATGACACTTAAAGATATGAGAATGCTTTGTAGTTACATAATGAAATCTTAGTACTAAAATCTGGGTCAGCAAAAGTATGAAGCGCAGAAGAACTAAACTGCTGTGCTTCTGTAATGACTTCAGTTTCAAAGATAGAGCCGATTGATCATACTACACAGCAGAGTATAACTCAGGCTCTCCCACTGAACTGGCTCTCAGATTCACTGGAACTGCAAGAAAGCTTCCTTTTTTTCTTTGCACAGAAGGAGGCCTGCAAGCATGTTGTACATACACCTGCGCTTTACCACAAACACAAATCTCAGTGCATCAGAACCTGGCTGGGTTTGGGGCAAGAGGGGCAAAGACTTTAAAAGATGACATTGTCTGAAATCAGAAAGCACAACTTCTTTTTGCCCCTGACAAAACAAATCCACATAAGAGAGTAAATCTGCAATGTGTTAAACAAGCTCTGTGTTTTCCCACAGCTCCTGAGCACAGCCCATGAGCCTACTGGAGCAATCACTCTATTGAACATTCATCTGTCTCCTAAATCATGTTAAACCAATCATGCTGTGTGGAGAAATAGGAGGATGACGCATGGCTGAAGATAATAATACCTGGGAAGAAAATATAAAACAGTAACCTGTTCAATTTTCTGCCACTGAAGGAGTAGCCTTGATTGAAAGTTTATTTTTCTTCAGTCTAACATAATAATAATTTGAACAACACAGCCTCAGCTATGGACTTCTAGAGAGGCTACTGTCTATTCTATTGTCAGGAAATCTTTCATTTCTGATTTTTTTTCCTTTAATAATTTCTCCTAATTACTACTTTTTCTGTGTTGTGCCAAGGAGCTCCCTCATCAGAGCTTATACCCCTGGGAACACATCAGGCTATTCCTTATAGTGGTGTCTTGGGTAGTTCAGCACTTGTTCTTTCCTCCTATAGCAACTAAACCTACATATTATCAGCTGCATCGCATGCACACACATACACACTTTAAGTGTAACCAATTGAGGAGTATAATGCAGTTTTTCTTTTTGATGTTTAGCAGGGGTGACAGCTCTTGAGATACAGCTGTATTTAGAGTTGTCAGCTTTTCAGGGGTCTTTTAGGAAACTGTTTCCTTCTTTGAAACTCCAAACTTCCCCCCTTTTCACTTTAGAATAAAATATAGACTTCTTTGGGATAATATGTCAGCATTTTCAAATTAATTCAACTACTTCTTTGCTGTGATGCTGCACTCCTGGTGATAGGGAGACTGTTGCATACTGTACCTTTCAAACTATTCTATTCCCAGCACACAATTAAATGCTCATTAGTGCTAGTGGGACAGGCTTTACAGACTAGAAAGCTAGGGTACTCAAGATGTGTTGGGAAAAACTAGGTTTGAACAAAAAATAAGCATGAATTTGACTGTAACACTCCTCCAGCCTTTCCCCTCAGAGAGTGCAAGAGCTGTACGTAGAAGCTTTCTGCCTCTAAGTTCCGTTGAACCATTACCTAACACCAACCATTGCTGCAGCAAAAAAATCCTTTGGTGTTATTAAATCATAAATATACCTGTTTACAGTGTTGTTTTTTTTTGAATAGGTTATTGGATTTTCACCTCCCCTTTACAGTACGCATAGTAAAAGATGAACAGCAATCATATGAGACCATTCAAACTTGAGAAATGTGCTGCTTGTTCATTGATATTCTCTCGGGTTCAGCAAGGGCTTCAGGTTCACTTCTCCTTTCTCCTTTGCCATCCTTGCATGATTTTTCTTTTTAATTTGTTAAGGAATGGAATAAAGGCTTTGAGATCTCTAATCCTTTGTCAGTTTTGGCTTAAAATTGCTAGCGAGGTCAGAAGTTTATTGGATAGGAGATGAACAGACAATGTGATCACATAAATCTTATCTTCACTGGACAGTAGGAAAAAAAATACCATTTAAAATTAAAAAGCCATTTCTTATCTGTTCTTAAGTAGACTTTAATCCATCTTGGGAAGAAAAAAGAAAAATGCCTTGATCTATTCATTGCATATTGTTTGTCCTTATTGGTTACTGCTCTGCTTGTATTTGATTTTTAGTATTTTTAAAATACTTTAATTATTATAAGAGGAGAAATTAGATAATCTGCTTAGTTAGCATTTAATCCATTCTGCTTTGATACTTTTTCCTTGTCTTTGAGTAATGTAAACTTCCGTTTTCCAAATAATAATCAAATCACTATTTACTACTTGTACACTATTATTTCTTTTAAATATATGAAAATTTGCATCAGACAGAGTAAGCTTAAAGTCCGCAGTACCAAGAGGTACATGGTAACACACATAATTGAACGTGAGCTGTGTGCCAGTAAAGGAGGAAGGGGCCCTTACTCCTTCCCTTTTCTTGCAGGGAGCTTCTTTAGACACAGGAACAAGGCATGAACGATGTGATCTGACAGTAGTCACTCACATGCACTTACATTTGAAATTTCTTATACACTACCACATGTCAATTTCTTTTCCATTCTTCTCTTAATTGGAAGTGTTTTCAGCTGTCCTACATTCTCTAATCAGCTGGGACTAACCCAACCATACATATTCATTGCCTGTACTCTAAATCTTGTTATCTGACACTTTTTGACTTTTTTATATAGATTATTTCACTCTTATTTATTTATTTATTTTTGGCTGACATATACCAGAATTCATCTGTACACCGTGATGAGTGTCAACTGCTCTCTCTAATTAAACTTTTTTAATTAAAAAAGATGAAGATGAGTTATTTACACGAAATCAGCTTTGCTACTAAGAAACCTTTATTGGCATTTACGTGATTGCTTGCTGCATGTTTCCTCTTATAATTGTACACATGTTAGCTCTTAATGGAATGAAAAGGGCACTAGGACCCAATGTTTTTAATCTGCCATGCTGACATTCCAAAATCAGCAAATAGATGCTTGACTGAAGACAATTTTTCAGTGGAACAGTGAACATCCATTTTCTTTATCTAAAGTTTGGAGGTCTACTCATCCTCCTAGTTTTTCCAGCTGTACTAAATAAATTAAAACAAACAAACAAACAAACAAAAAAACAACAACAAAAAAACACTACAGGCAGGAACTTAACAGTAGCTAAACCTCTCTTGCAAAGACATGACTTGTAACTAAAAGAAAAAGAAAAAAGAACAGAAAGAAAAAACATCTGAAATTCAGTACTCATCCCTTTGAAGTTAGCAAAGTTCTCTGAAAAGAAAAAAAAATACAACAATAGACTTTGTCATGGAATAAAAGTGTTTTTAGAGAATGCAATTACATTCTTCAGCCAACTTGAACCCTCTCTATGTTTTGTTTTTTTTTTTCCTTCTCCCTTCCCTCCCTCCCTCCAATTCCCCCAGCAAAGGCATCTTGAAAGATGTCTGCAGTACAGAACTAGAAACTGAAAAAGAATGATTGCTAGATTTACAATCTGAAGAAAAATATAAGAAAGTAATTCAAAAAGAAAAGAAGTCAGTTTTCTTATACTTCACCTGAGAGGAGAGTCTGACTTTGATGTCCAACTGTTGTACTAGATGCACTCATTCTGCCATTCTAAATACATCTCTTTAATTACCTTTTGGTGAGTGAATTCAACACGGCTTCCCTCCGTATTTAAATACATTGATACAGGTATGAAGGGTTGCTTGAGTGGCAGAAGAATGCTGCTTATTTACATCTGAGAAGCACATAACTGCAATGCCTGCAGGCAGCCTCACCAGAGCTTTAAAAATATACCAGCCTCAGGAAATGATCTGTATTCACTGTATTCAAACTTAAACAGTTCATTGTACATAAGACTGGTTAAAACAAAGAAAGAATTCAACAACAATAGCAACACAACCAGAGACAGAGAGAGTTATACAAAACCTTTGCTCAAGAGCAGAGAAAAATACCATGGCTACTTCCTCCTTCATCTACGCTTTGCAAAACTGATCCTAACACAGAAATAGTTTGCATCCTTCCCAACAACAACAACAACAACAACAACAACAACAACAACAAAAAAGACATTTTGAAGCATTTCCACTCAGCTTTCATTTGTACCAGCTGTGGAGTACAGAAGTTGTTACTATGACCAGCCCTGACAATCCTATTTTCAGATGCACAGCTTGCAAATTTTCTATAAAAATAAATGAGCTACAGTCTGGCAATTTACAAACAGTGTAAGTCACAACAAAATTTAACCTGCTTCCCATCCTCTGTGGAAATACAGTATCCCTAGTGCTCTTGGGACTGAATCTTTGCCATCCTCTGAGGTTTCAACAAAAGCTTTAGAGTTCTGGACTTTCCTTTGACAGGTCATGACTATAACAGTCAACCAAAGTTTGATAACTAAGTAGCCTTCCAAAGAAAACTGACCAGAATGATAATCATACAATAAAATGTGTCAAAAGGGCACTGATGAAATTACAAGAATACAAGGCATCACCTCTGACACCTCTCTTAGGGTTCCCATCTTTGAAAGGTGGGGCTGCTGCTGCATTCACCAATAACTTATGACATGCTGAAGAGCAATCACAGACCTGAATTCTTTCCAGGAAATACTTTGGAAACATAAAGCATGCCACAACAACTTCAAATTTCTGAAAGTGTCACACAATCCCTTCGTGCTAAGTCTTCTATCTTCCCATCCTCTTTCTTCAACTTTTCAAGGCCATCAATCAATAAAGTCATTAAACTCATGATTACATTTCATATATGCATAAAATATGGGTTGTTTACAACATCCTGCTTGTCAAGCAATTAAAAATTTGCAGACATTCATAAAACTTAAGGTAGAGGAAATGATGCGGATCTGAAACTTCCATAAACAGCCATCTGTCCATCACATAATAGGGGTGAGGAGAATGCATGTGAACCAATTTTGGTAAGGAAGTACACAAAAAGATTGATGGACCAGGTGCCCTGAAAGAGCACTGTGGGTCTAAGCAGATGTTATGTGTATGCTGATAGGATGACAGTGGCACCACTCTGCTTCTTAAAGACTTGCCTGCTTATTGTCATGAAACTAATCCCTCTGGTACCTCTTTTAGGAGAGGGAGGAAATGCTCACAGGATATAGCAGTAAATGGTAGCCATGGTAGTAAAGAACAAGAAATATTAAAACTATAACAAGACCCAGTAGAGAACAAATGAACGGTTTTACCACCCACCCACTGGGTCTCTGCAAACGACAGATGCAGTTTTACAGACTGCATAATGATTTCTCAATTTATGCCAGCCCAGGAATTAAGTTATCATGTTCATGTAGAAGCTTGCTTCTTAACTAATGAAAAAACAGATTTGATTATCAAAGTGTTTAGGAAAAACAATCCTTTAAAACAACAACAAAAAATCTACAAACCTTGAATCAGAATCACAGAATTGTTGGAGTTGAAAGGGACTTCTAAAGGTCGTCAAGATCATCACCCCTTGGTAAAGTCGTTCCCTACAGGAGGTCACACAGGAAAGCATCAAGGTGAGTTTTGAATATTTCCAGAGAAGGAGACTCCACAACCTCTCTGGGCAGCCTGCTCCAATGCTCTGTCACTCTCACAATAAAGAAGTTTTTCCTCATGTTCTTTCTATGCTCTGGTTTGTTCCTCTTGTTAGGGATTTCAGTTGATACTTATAATCCGAAATGCATTATCAAATGTATTTTGTGACGCTCTTGATTTGTACCAAACCTAACATGGTAGAGCATAAATAGAGGCAATAATGGACAAAAATTAAAAATGGCAGCATTTTGATTAAAGCTCAGTTTCCAAGATATTGCTATGGCTTTATTTTTAATAATCTGAATAAAAAGAGGACAGCACAGAGATCATGAACTAACCATAAGAAGGTAAGAGCAGGATATATATTACTAAATTCTGAAAACATGGAAGATAATGCTACTTATAATACACTGCTTTAAGTTCTGATTTTGCAGAAATATGGAGTAATTTGCTATGATAAGGTCCCAGCATCTTTTGCATATTATACTTCTAAAAGAGAAAGCTCTATGAGAAATTATAAAAGAAGCACTCAATAGAAAGAACACAGCATGATTTGGTCAGTGACATAAAACCCACAGATTACCTGCAGATTATAAATAAGTATTCAGTATACAGTTTATAATCACAGAATAATATAAGGCATAAATTGTGATACCTCATGATTATTCAGAAGATTAGTTTGATTATGCAATGCTGAAGCACAACAGATATTGTTACTAATGCTCCAAAGGACTTTCAGGTCAAGTTTAATCCATCAATGCTTAGGAAAATAACTCTTGAAAGGTTAAGTACCATTTTTAGATTACTAGCATCTTCAATACGAGGACTATTTCATGGATGGGGAAAAATCTCTGAGACACATCTTTTTCCATATCTAGTCTTACTTGAAAATTAAATACAATCTCATCATGGAATCACAAATTCAATAAGACCTTTTAAGATCATCCGTTCCAACCACCCCATCTCCACTATACCCACTAATCATGTCCCTTAGTGCCAGATCTACACAGTTCTTGAACACCTCTAGGGATGGTGACTCCACCACCTGCTTGGGCAGCCTGCTCCAGTATTTCATCACTCTTTCCTAGAAGAAATGTTTCCTAATATCCAACCTGATCAAGCAATCTGAAGTGTTCTGCTTACACTTCAGAACTTGCTCCATAATAATATATTGGGTTTGCAGTTATGGTGTACGGGAATCACAGAATCATAGAATGGCCTGGGTTGGAAAGGACCATAATGATCACCTGGTTTCAACCCCCCTCCTATGTACAGAGTCACCAACCACCAGGCCAGGCTGCCCAGA
>PPHD01017367.1:2764-15086 GCA_002909625.1 Bambusicola thoracicus
CCCCACCTCATAAATGCAGTGATGTTGTGTGTCTCTACCTCAGAAATGAAAGCAGTGGCAGAGCCACCAATTATAACACTTATCACAGCTAAAAGGGCACAAAGCACATTGTTGGATGGTATGAACAGATAGGAAGCAGAAGATCTAGACAGACCGCAAGCAGTCAGGTGAAGTACTGAATTTAAATCAGTAATATATTTATCATCAATTTTGTTTGATTGTATTTTCTCCCTCGTTTCCATAACTTGCAAATAAAAGATTTAGAAACTGCAGACATAGAGGAGAGCTGGGAGCAAGGGGAAGCCAAATGGCTATTTCTTGGAATTTTAATTATACACTAAATTTTAACATAGAATGAGTTTTTATAGCAGTGATTAAAAGAGGTTAATAAAATCGAAATCCTGGAAGTAACTGAAGTGAAAAAGAGTCAGCAAGAATGGCTAAAGTATTACTTGAGCACAATGGAATGAACTAGTCCTTGGAAACCTGGCATCACAAAAGTCTATCTCTCCTTTTATGTAGTATTTAACTTGGGATTGGCAGTTATGGTACCTTCCTGGATGCTCTCCATTAGCATGACAGACTTCCTCTGCAATTAACATTTCAACTCTCAGTGGCTCATCTTTTACTAAACAAAAAGTTGCAAAATGACTAATACAAAAGCATGGAAGCATTCTTACAATTGCCCATTATGAACATTTTTAAAGATATGATATTATGCAAGAATGAAATGCCCTTAATTCCTGCTGAAGAAAGTGGAGATGCCATGAGAAACTGCAGGCTCAGGCCTTTACCGTGAAGAAGCACTCCTAATTCACCATTTGCCAGCTCACTTCCCCATGACTGAGAGAGATATCTGTAGCTATAGCAGGACTGCAAATGAAATTTGTTTTCAAATTGGCACCTGTTTAGAATGGATGATCCCCCGAGTAAAAAAAAAATACTATGTCCCTCATTAAACCACAGTGAACAAATATCCACACAATGATGAACTTGCTTCATCCCACAAAAAACATGACAATTCAGAGTTAAAACCAATGCCATCCATAATTTACAATTTACAGTAAGCACTGAGGAAATGAACATGTAGTGCTTGGTAGCAAAGAGCCTTCAATGACAGAAGCACAATAGAGTAAATTAAAGATGGAGATGAGTGTAATTATGGCTCTAAAGTGTCTGCCAGGAGGGATGCAATGCAGCTGACTTCATGTAAAAGAGTTTACAGCATGTGGTTTGATTACAAAGTGCCTTGAGTTGTCTTACACCGTAAAGATCCAATTACATGATAGCACTCCATTATGGATTATGAGGATCATTTCCTCACTGGACCACTATATTGCATGCTAGTTTTGTTATGTACAGTGCATTCTGCTTCCCTCAAGTGCTGCACATCCTTCATTTGCTTGGGAACCTAGAGAGGAATATTCTGCAGCCATGCTAAGGCCTCAATTTCCTTATATTCTGTAAAGAAGCCCACCCTACAGCCTTTATCATGCATAGTGGAGCTTAAGGCTAATCAGGTCGCCCAGAGTTGGTCATTTGGTATTAACAGGTAATGTCTGAGAAGGCTGAGGACAGAGGCTATTGAAAAGTAAAATATTTTTCCAGCAGGTAGACTTGATCTGCAAAAAAGATGACCTTGTTTTATACAGACTGTCATGACACAGATTGTCTGGAACTGCTTCAAAACTAAGCATGGGCACACAAATGTAGGAGCAGATGTATCTTATTTCTGGAGCAGGCCATGAAACCTCATTTGTTGACAACCAGCAACAGCAACACACAAAGGAGGTTCTCTGGCACCTTGTTAACTGCGGCTGCATAAATGCAAAGAGATGGGAATGAGACAAACCACGCTGCAGCCATGCATTTTGCAAAAGTATTTACCTATGGGTGACTGGAACTGAAATAATGGCTCTGATTATAATTCATACACCTCACATTTCCATTCTAGCTCTCCTGAGAATACTTCCTCAGTACAAATATACGTGCTCTCATGTTGATTTAGTAAGCAGTGGTCATTTATCATCTCAAGTGAATGAATGTAAAGCACTCATTCAGAATCAGAGGTCCATGCTCCATGCTTGGAGATATACAGCACTGCAAATTCCAGCTGACAAAGATGTTGAGTCTGTGAACTTTATACAACCAGAGTAGCTGAACCCTATGCAGATGGCTATAAAGGGGTTAATATGCTAGATTCTCAAAACTGAAAAGATGTTCTGAGGCTTGGTTAGAAACAGAAGGCAGAAGAAAAGGCAGAGACAGTAAAGATGCTTAAACCTTTAAAAATGCCAGGGATTAGATTAAGAAATTCAGTGTGTGTGTGGATTATACGGACAAGATAAGCAGCTAAAATAAATCAATTTCTGCCAATACATATGACCATATTCACAGTGGGATTTGTGCCAGGGTTCTACAACCTGTGCCATTACCAAACATGAAGTTTAAGCCAGAATGATTTCTTTGTGTGAGAAGTTCAAAATTTAAGGGAATCTGAAGGATATGAAGGGGCAGTGAAAGGATAAAATGAGCATGGAAATTAGAGGTAACTAGGTAGAAAGCCAAGGGGAGAAGAGGCGCACAGAAACCAGTGGGGAAAATAGCTGCTTAGAGCAGACCCTCAGGAATAGATTGTACTCTGACACAAACAAAACTGTAGGTCACTGAGACAGTTCTGGCTTCCCACGAGAATGCTTCTGGAGGGTTTATTTCCCCACACCTTCCAAAGCCATGCAGATAACATGGCTGAATCTCTTTATCTGCATTTGTAGAGACGGAGGGCTTTTCTGTCTTCTATTGCTTCTGACTCCCTTACTAAGAGATTGCATTGTGTCTTTCTCAAGGCCTGACCAGAAAACAATTCCATCATGTGGAAAGTGTAAAGATTGGGTAACTTAGATTTTATTCTGGTGCAGAATTAACTTTTTCCTTTATGAACTAAACACCCATTCCATTTTGGCCAAATAGATGTTGTCACACAGCTGAGATGGGGGAGACTGAGGTTCAACTCACTGATCCAAACCACACAAAACGGGGGTTGAATCTGGCTTGCCGTTATCCCACGGGAGTACACTGACCTCTGACACTAAAGAGTCAGGTTCAGTTCCCTGCTCTGTCTGGTTTAGATTAGCAAGTTGAACCTGGATCCTCTCCTCCTTAGCTGAGTGCTCTAATCATCAAGCTATTACACGTCTACAGAAGGCTTCCTTTTGTTGTGAGCAAACTCAGAACAAAGACTGTCAGAAACTAACTTTTACAGCTACATAGAAACATTTTCTTCAGAAAAATAACAGTAACTTCAGATTGGACTGCAAGTTCTGTAAGGTATGGCTTCATCTTGCATGGTATAGAGAAATGCAAAATCGTATTCCAAAAAAACTGGCAAACAGGTTAGCAGAGCACTCCCACTTTGATATAGGAATTCATTAAGTCTGTAGGATTTTATTTGCTATCTATAAATCCATTCTATTTAAAACAGAGTGTTTGACTTGTCCATTATTTAAGATAAATGTTTCACTTATGAAATATAAACAAGGGAGAGAAAATATACCTTTCAGTGGGATAAAGGTGAATTCAGAGTGGAGTGGAAAAAGTAAGGCAGCTGGAGGGAATCAAACATTCAGATAATATGGACAAGAATAATTTAAAAAAAAATCATTCATGTAGCCAAAGTCATTCGTATAGCACAGGGTAGTTCACTTGTTATATCTCAATTTGATAGGCATGTTTCCATTCAAAACTCAGAGTACAGCCTTCATTTCAGTTGCCTTTCCATTTTCTTGTCATGAAAATGGTTATGTTTAATTTACTGAATTTTAAATGGAGGGGAAACTTGGGGTTCTCAGAGAGTGCCTTCCATAACGTCACCAAACTTTATACTCCATGACACAGCTTAGTAAAGAATCCAGGATTATCTTGATTACTAAGTGTATTTTATGTTATTCTGATATCTGTGGTCTACTGGAGCAACTGTGAATAGCAATCTATGCAACTCACAGACATACAAGGATAGAAGCATTTACCAAGAATAGAGGAGAAGCTGGGAGCTCCAAATTCATGTTTTACAACAATTTTTTTGTGACCTTTAGGTTATCTGTTTGTTTTTCTGCATAAAAATAGATTATATTTCATCTCTCAAATACGTGAGAGATTCCACTTATGCTGGTGACGCCTTCTGAAGTGGTTATCAGGAAACACTGAATAAGAATATAACTGCATAGCTCTCAAAACAGATTTAAGAATAAATTGCTCTTGTTAGGGCAGGCATTTATTTGTAGGCTCTACTGAGAATATAATGAATATAGAATGCCCTCATTTTATCTTTCCTGTTTTAAAGTGTTCTGGTTTATCTGTAAGCAAAGATAAAACACAAAGATGGCAACTGGGGCTTTCAGCATTGGGGGAATTAATATTTTGCTGTTGAGTAAAGGAGTTCAAATTTTGGTTAAGTTACAGGCAAAGGCAATTAATTCCTACTTGTCTCCCAATTACAGATGTTTTATAAGGGAAAGCGCTGAAGCACTTTCTGAGAGGGAAGACAAATCCATGATAGGAAACAACTTGAGCCTATTTAGAGGAATATGAATCCTTAGTTAAATAAAAATACATTTGCAAACAAACATTTCAGTTAATAAATGCATCCATAAATGAATACATTTCATGACTGAAAACAGGTCCACTCATGAGCGTCATCTGAGATATAAGGGATACCAAATACCTCTCTCTTTCTGTGCATTTAGACAGCCCAGGTTTAATAGACTCATTCATTTAATAGTTTTATGATAAGAAATGCATGCTTTTAATGTAAACCAGAGTTTTCTGACCTGCTTCACAGGGTGACTTTCCTTGGGCCGACTGCAAAGAATCAGAGCAATGTGTATTTGCTCACATTCCTCCTTACCCCTCCAGCCTTCCTAACAAGGTGACTATCAAGTGAAGCCTGCCCACAAGATACCCCACAGCTAGAGATGAACGAGAGCTAGCAACAATAAAGCATTCACCCAGGTGCCTGACTAGGTCTCCAAGCGTAAAGCACAAGCAGCTTAAGAATTTGACAAAACAGCGTTTCACTGTAGAATAAACCATACCGTTTTTACTCTCCCAGAAGATTCCTGCTTTCCCAAATAACCCTAGCTTCACCAAGCCACCTGCCTGTGTCAGGGAAATTAATGAACTTCGAAAGTAAAAGCAACTCAAGATGAACAGTGAGCCCTGTTTATCCAAGCGTCGGAAATGCCAGCACTACAGCAATGAGACTTCTTTTTTTACCAAGCCATACAGGGAACTGTAAATTAAAGCCTGATTTCTGTACCTTACATGTCCAGCCACTGCACTGCACATTAATCTCTTTCCTTAATTCATTTGCCAAGTTTTCAGTAAGGTTGTATGATGCATGCCTTGAACCACAAGTTTGGCACCAAGAGAACTGCGCACTCTTTTAATACTGGGGTCAAAATATGTATCTCAAGAAATTGATTTTTTATAGGAACTTCAAATGTGTAGGTTTTTTTCGTAATCCCAACTGAAAAACACATTTAGTGAACAAAATCCTAGATATAAATCCTGCACAGCTCAAAGATGTAAAGAACTGGGCTTGTAAACATGTGAGACACAGATGTGGCTCAGTTTGCCTTGACTTTTTAACCATAAAACAAGAATGAAGAAAAAAGAAGCACAGCAGACAAAGGATGAAGTCAGCATTCTGTCAAGGAAAGTGGACAGTCGGAGCAGAGAATGTGAATTTAAACAGTTCATTACAAGTTAGCATTTTAGTGTTTATGAAGAAAATAAACTTAGTCCAGCTTGCAATAGGAGAACATGGGAATTTCATGAAAAAATAGTTAAAAAAAAAAAATCCAGAAACAAAAGTGATTTCTCTTTACCTGAGGGACTAGCTTTCTTTGATTCAGCAGGAACCAGACTAAGTTCAATGAGAGAAAAACAATTCCCTTCAAAATAAGACAATGGGTTTGTATATCTAATATCTATTATATCCATGACTCTGATTCAAATCAATACAGCAGTATCAGTGACATTCAGAGCATGAACTCTCTGTAGGTGCTGTTTACACAGTTTAGACAATCTCAGCCTCTCTAGCCCAGCTGGTCTTCTAATCACACTGCATGAGCATATCCAAAAACTTGGATTCCACTAAATGATTAAGGAGGAAGAGAGATGTTTACCCAAAATTTGTAGTTAGCTAAGTGTCTTGGCTTGTCAGTGGAAAAAAGAAAAAATCATACTATATATAGAAAGCAGTCCTTTGAAATATATCTAGCATAAGATGCACCAACTGTATTTTTTCAGAAGGAATCTTCCTACTTTTCTAAGAGAAAAGATGTTGAGACTGTTCTAAGGGCTGGAAAGTTAATTTTTCTCTCATGCTAGAAAAAAACTCCAGTTTCTTAATAGGTCTGCATAAGAAATCTGAAAGATAAGTATGCAAAACTGGTACAAAGGGCTGAAAAATGTGGCCCTAACAGTCATTTTGACCAGTACATGGTAAACCAGCACTTAATACCTCTGGGATGATTTAAAATCATTGATAAATGTGGATATCCCCAAGCTATATACCATATATGTAGTGAACGTGACATCACCTGAGGATGCTGAGCTCACTGACACAGCAAAGCATGACTGTCCCTGCCACAAGAGGAATGTGTCACACAGCATTTAGGGAAACAATGTAGGCAAATAATGTGCCTACAGGAAAGGGAGGCCCAAGAAGTTCCCTTCTGCTAAGGGAATAGTTTAAAACCCTTATAGGTTTCACTGACAGGAAAAGATACTAAAATTTAATTCACCAGATCTTCCCCCTAGCCCAGATTCATGCCCGAGCAAGCTGACCTCTGCCACGTTTGGAAGGAGTTGAAAAAACACATCTCAGCAGAGGCTGAGGTGTCACGAACCTCTCCAGAGTCTGGTGTCGCTGGCTCTGCAGTGGGGGAGCAAAAATGGAGGAATGCCCTCCATTCCACATGGACTTCTGGAGAGCAGAAGGCATAGACACTCACATTCCAAGTCCCAGCAATACTCTCCATCTGGTGTTCACGTGAGATACATGGACTGTAACACAATTCTGGAAACCTCCTGACAGCCCTTGCCAATGAACCTCATTTATTTCTTCCCTTCTGTAAAATAGAAGTCTATAAAAATTCTAATGAAAATATCAGAGTTCTCCACTTTATAACCAAGTCCTTTGTACGGACTTGCAGGTATACTGTTGCGGTTAACAAGTGTCATTTATACTGCTTTAAACCATGACTAATCAAACTGGCTACAGTGAGATTACTGTCAATTCAAAGCAGGGAATTAGAAGTAGATTCTGAATTACATATTTGTATTACAGATTAAGTAAAATAAAGTTACTTTACAGCAAGTAACTGCCAAACATACCAATAAAGTATTATTTGCTAAATCAATTACAAGCAATTTTCAAGCAGCTATCTTTATAATCATCTGGATGTTACCAACGAATGCTGGAGGCTTTTTAGCACTATATTCACCTAACAATTTCTCTAATTTTTAATAAAATTACATTTAACAAAGCAAAAAAATCCTGATAGCAAAACTGCTTATTTCTTAAAGTCAACCTGAATGATACTAAAGAAAATTCTGATTTGTTTATCTAACGTGTGTCAGAACTGTAAATAACAGCAGAAATAGCATGCAGCTTACAGAACGTTCCATTTAATTCAATACATGAGAAGATTCTTCAGTGAGACAACTCCAACCTAAGTGTAAGTAGAGCCAAGTCACAGGCGGGTGAGTTGGGAGGTATAGGACAATCTGTGCACATACACATGAAGATACTAGTATACATATAGATTTAAATATAGCGCTATGTAAACTATCATATAAAGGGGTTTTAACCTGCATAAATCAGAATCACATTACTGTTGAGCGGTGAAATTACAAGTGCACATCACCCCAAAGAAATGCCAGTGGGAACGTTACACCCCATTGTGCCTTCACAAATGGTGTACAAGCCACATGAGTTTCGGGAAGGGAAAAAAAAAATCCAGAATTCTCTTGCACAAATCTCTGAGAGAGCTTTAAAACATTTTATTGGGAATATTTTTGTATCCTTCCCAGCTCTTTCTCCGGTACTGTGAATTTGCCTATGCAGAGCTCAATGGGAGAAAAAAAAAAAAATCCAACTAATAAAATACCTCTCTAACTAACGCAAAATTGACTTTCTTCATTCAAATGGATCAAGTAGCAGATATTCTGAAAAATTTCCAAGGGTGGAAACATGTGCTGCATATCTTAATGGAGCACCAGGAATCTTCTCTTTGCAGTGGTTCAAAGACCTTATTTCATGACTATTTAAAGGTAACCTCTCTGAACTTAAATTGAGGGGATGGAAATCTCCACCATACATGGAATAGTAACTCCTTTTAGCCACTGGTTATTTTTTAAGCGCACACCTATACACACACATACATAACTAATGAAGCTTTCTAGGATGCTTTCCTGCTTGAAATGTTGAAAATTCAGAGATACATAAGAATAATGGCAGAAGGTGAGATTATAGAAGTGAATATCAAAAGCAATTTGTCACTTAAATTCAAAATGTAGCATATACTTTTCACCACAATTTAGATAACATATAATACAGTTAAATATACAATTGACCGCACCAGTCAATAACTATACCTAGATGTTGCTCACTTCTTCAGTTAGCTAATTTTTTCAGATTTCAGGTAGTATTTTCTGTGAATAATTCTGCCTACCTTTAGTAAACATTTTCTGTTATTAGCTGCGGGTAAGTACAGAACCTACGAACTCTTTTCTTAATGCTACTTTTTGCTTTTTCAGAGTTCACAGTATAGAAGGTTCTATAGCGATGAATAAACCATAAATAAAAAAAAGGCTGACGAATATTCACTCTGATTTTTAAATCGGTTTGATTTGATAACCTTTGCTTTGCATTTGTTTTGCTGCTTTCCAAAGCTAATTTCAAGTTGCATCTCTAACCTGCAAATTTGAATTATCTACTCAAAATTCAGATTTGTAAGGGTGGATTCTGTAAATCTTCAGTTAGGGAACAGGCATGGTACCCAGTAACTGAAAAATGCTAACTATCCACTGGCTTTGAGAGCCTGCATCTCATTTAGCAATCAGAGAGACTATACAGAATGAAGAATACCAAGGGTTATGGAACCAACATAAACCTTCATCCTACAAACTCTTATGCTTAGGCTTAACTTTATAACCACATGTAAAGGTTCCTTTGATTTTAACAGGACTAATCACAACAAGAATGTGAGTAAGTGTTTGCAGGATCAGGGTTCAGCAGGTCATGAATTGTACTTTAGGAATATTTACAGTAAATTGCTTGTGGATGACTTACAGAGCAAGAGTTTTTACAAGAAGACATTTCTAGATAGCAAATTCTAGAACTTCACAAGCATAAAGGGCAATGTTCATGAATACTTTATTTCCCTGAATTATTCATGGATTTCTGCCAAATGCCAACATCAGGAATCTATGAACAGTAGCACTCCTGCTGAGCTACAGAGAAGCAAATTTCTGAATCTTGTGAAGTGTTCTGAACCCTTTGAAAGAATTCCCAGATGTTTGTATGGAGTAACTTTATTTCCTCCTCAGGGGCTCTCAGTTGCAGGAGCCTACAAGATGTACTGAACACAAGGAATAACATTATATATTTGAAATCACTGAGAGTCTTGTATACACTTTATTCTTTGTGAACAAGAGTATTTATTATACGTCTTTTCACTGAGTCCAAAGAAATGTATTCTCTGCTGCCTGAATACCTGATGCAAAAAGGGACCTGGTGGAAAGCCAGCTGGCTTAAGCTCAGCCAGCATGAAACAGAGGTGACACATGTTGGCAGACTGAAGCATTTTGAGGAACTTTCTGGCAGGAACTTTCTCTCCCTCTTGAGCTGATGGCATCTGTCCATCCATTGTCCAAGTGGCCTTGCAATCAACTACACTGTAAAATTTCCAAGGATCATCTTGTTGCTCCTTGTTTGTACAGTGCCCAGAACACTGGGATCCCAGACTACACAAGGAGTCCCTATAAAATATTGTGATACAGATAAATAACCACTCTAAGCATGCAGACTTCTCAAGTGCTTGTCTGTTCCCACGTTCTTCATATTAGTGGCAGGTATGCCTTCTTTTATCTGTGTTTGTTTCATGGCTTGCAGCACTTCCTTACCAAGACACAACAGGTAGAGTCAATTATGTATTTGTTCCTGCATGATTTGGAGGACATAAGTTATGGACCTCAGCTGAAAACTCTACCTTAAGCCTGGTATTTTACTTTCTAAAATAAAGCCATCCTTAGTGAGAACACGCAACACTTACGTTGCACTTCCCCTGTGCTCGTGACCAGTCCCACATTCAGGATTGCTCAGAATGTGAGTTACCGTTTACAAATGCATGTCTAGTTTATGCCACAGGAACTAAGTGTGCTTGTTCTCAGTGGCCCATTCTGATACTTCAGGTAGTTTCAGGGACATCTATCAAGGGGAAAAGATACCAACAACAGCCTATTTCTGGACCAGTGAGTTAGTAAGTAGTCTTCTTCCCTTACTTTCATGGTCTATAAATAATCTCCATCAGACTGTATGCAGCTTGCAGAGTTATCCTGAGTTATCAATAAACTTTGGAATTGATAGATATTCATGTACCATTTTATTCTATAATCTGTCACTGGTCCTCCCAGACAAGTCATGCTAGTATCTAGAAAACATGAACACTAAAAACACTCTTGGTCAGAATCAGCTTTCTCCACAAAAGCGAGTGAACAGAAATATTCATGCAGCAGGCTAGAATCTAAATATTTTCCTTAGAAAATATACATACTGATGTGAGATCAGCGTGAACAGTTTTGACTTCATCTAGCACATTTTCCTTGTCATGCGAGATGAACTCATTTGCCTGACACTTTCAGTCATTACTCAGCAGCCAAAACTGAGGTCATTTCTGTATTACACATTAAATTACACAGAATGTTAGGAATTGGGAAGCCTTGTAATGTCTTGATATTTCACAAACTCTAACCTCATAACTGCCTGGATTGCAAAAAGTCATCACTTGATACAAAATACAGAATTAACTAGGGTGGTTTATTATCAATAGAGGATACTTGCAAAGTTTCTGAGAACTGAAAATCCCATCAAACACACTGGGAATGAAATGCTCATTTTGTTTCAAAACTGGAACGCTTTTCCAAGTGACTAAATATGAGGAGTAAATGGCTAATCTTTGCTGGCCCTTCCTGAAAATATAGCTGCAGATATCCATCCATTCAGAAATAAAAATATTTATTTCTCCCTGTCTACAGATTAAGCAAGAGGTTATTTCTGCCAGGTAATCAAGGAGGTCTTGTATCCAAATATGAAAACAAAACAGTGCAAAATATCCATTTAACAGGGAACGGCCTTACAAATCGATTACACGTTTTTATTCGGTTTATACTCTATCAGATGGAAAAGGAGAAGGCCCATACCATGCTTCTTAAAGGAAATAATGTCTTATTATGTGACTCCCACTCACTGTGATGATAAGGCTCAGGTGTCATCTTTCATTATGATTACAGTCCTGGCAGACTAAAAGGTTTTTGCCTTTTCCATTCAGTGTTTTCCTGCCATCTCTCAGATTGCAAGATGATAAGGATTACAGACGTTCTGGCAGAAAACATTGGGATTATACTACATCAATCTTTCTCTCTTCCTGTGTTGTTTTTTTCCTACTTTTCACCCCAAAACAGCAATCCAGTTGCCCCTAATTTTAATGAGATACCTCTCCCATGTCTTCACTCTACCAGAAATTACCTTTTTTTTTTAATGCATTTCTTAAAGCTTAGTAGCTTTAGGAAGACAGTGCCAAAGTTTGTTCAGTCACGGCAAATATTTTAATCCCTTTTAGGTTCCAGTATGATCAAAGGTTTACTCTGCTTATGTCAGGATTTTATACAGGGCACTGACAATACCTCTGTATCTATGGTCATGTATTTACAAGCAGCTGTTTTAAAAGGGTCTGAGGGGTTTTGATTCTAAATTACAGAAAAGACAAGAATTATCTTAACTTGATCCATATTTTTTTCTGCATAGCTCTTGCTAAAAGAAATAAAGCTGCTTAATATACACCGTTTTGCACCTCAGATATTAGACTTTAAGTGCTGCCTCAAAACATGTTGCAAAGCTGCATATTTTTAAGCACCTGATCACTGACAAACAAACATGTCTTGGAGCACGGAGTATTTATCCTTACAGAGCAGCCTAGAATTTGTCGTAAGGAAGCAGGACTGAGGAGTCTACAAGAAGTCCTAGTGTAAGGAGAAT
>PPHD01017368.1:0-15084 GCA_002909625.1 Bambusicola thoracicus
TTGGAAGGGACCTTCAAAGACCATTGAGTCCAACCTGACAACTTCACCAGAAGTTATTGAGGGCATTATCCAAATGCTTCTCGAACACTGACAGGCACAGAGTACCAACACCTCTCTAGGAAGCCTGTTGCAGTGTTTGAGCACCCTCACAATGAAAAAATATTTCCTAATGCCCAGCCTGACCTTTGCCTGGTGCAGCTTTGTACCATTCCCATCCTGCCATTGGTTCCCAGGAAGAGAGCCTGGCACCTCCATCTGCTTCTCCTCCTCAGGGCACTGCAGGGAGCAGTGAGGTCAACTCTCAGCTTCCTTCTCCCCAAACTGGACAGACCAGTGCCCTCAGCCTCTTCTCACAGGACATGCCTTCAGCCCTGCTACCAGCTTTGGAGCCCTCCTCTGGATGCTTTCAAGGACTTTACCATTCTTTTTATACTGTAGAGCCCAGAACTGCACACCATATTCAAGGTAAGGCCACAGTAATGCTAAATATAGTGGGAGAATCACCTCTCTTGACTGACTGGCTATGCTGTGTTCAGTGGAACCCAAAACATAAGAAATAAAAATAAGATAACCACATTCAGCCTCCAAAGTTCAGGTATAATACGTTAACCTAGTTATTGAAGCCATAGGCTTGCAAATGACACCAGTTCCAGGAGAACTGCTGGAAGACGAGTGAGTTGCACCAAAGACAGCAGACGGCTTTTTTGATGTAAGCTGTTTGATGTAAATGGATACGAATCAGAGACATTCTATTCCCAGAAGAGAGCAGAATACATCCCTGAATGTGGCATTTACAAAATAGGATTATATTTCCAAGAAGTAAACACAGCCCTAAAAAGGTAATAATTGTCATATAATATAGCTGTATAGCATTTTTGCAATCTCATCACTGAGAATGTCGAACTTAGAGGCAGTGAGGGAATAAGCCCGAGGAGATGAGGTAGAGCTGACCTGGCTACATCCAGCCTACAAACTGATCTGTGCTGTTTCCACACACTATTGTCTTTGACAAAGTCCAAAGCATGAAAAGCCTCCATGATGCAGGCAGATAACCACCAACTTGAAATGTGAATCTTGATCTGAAAATAACTACCATGACTAAAAGTAACAAATACACGTGACTTATTTCTGGATTAGTGTTGGCCTGACTTATTTTGTTGATATCTGTTCTTTCTGTAGCTCTATCTGCACAGCCTATTTGCCTCTTCTCTTGCAGTTGGTCAGCAAATTCCAACCTTTTCTGTTTCACAGAATCATAGAATGGTTTCGATTGGAAAGGCCCTTAAAGATTATACCGTTCCAACACCCTGCCATGGGCAGGACTGCCACCCACCAGGTCAGGCTGCCCAGGGCCCCATCCAACCTGGCCTTGGGTACCTGGATATCTGTTGATATCTTTCAAGTGTTATTTTAAAAAAGAGATCTGTACACAAATGTTAAAAAGATATCCTGGTGTAATCTTTTAAACACACGTTCTAAAAATCATACTTTATAATTTGCAGGGTCCGTTGGAAAGAAAAACACACACAGCATCTTTAGGCTGCAAAGTTCAATAGTGAGCTCTTTGAGAGCACAACAGAAAAACAGTTTACATAGGACGAAGTCTAAGACTGTGATGATATCTATACTTAGAAGTCTTGGAGTGGTTTTCTCAGAAGGTGTCTGATGAAAATGTGGAGCAGGCTATAACCAGGTGGGGCCAGATAACAGAGGGCACGCGTGTTTCACAATTAAATGATTTAGACAATATATCCTGAATAGGGAATTATAAGACTGTGTGAGAAAACTAAATACGCAGTCAAAGGTGGACCGGTTGTTTATCGGTTCGCTGATTGTGCTCCTTGGCATGAGTTCTAATCATTTTTGTGGTTATCTATCAGATCTGCTGCTAGAGCTACAACACAACTCTTTTGCAGTGGGGGTATTAAATGGCCTGCAAATATCACGTAAGAAGATAGAAATAAACAGATTTGCTTGTACACAGGGTTTAAAAATAAAAGGACCGGGAACATTAAGGACAAGATGTTAAAAATAAGTAGTATGTAAAGCCCTCAGCTACCACAGATAAAAAGATTTTTGCCCTCAGGGATTCAAATCATGCCACACGAAATGAATGAAAGCATGCTTAAAAAAAAACAGATGACACATTATTCTGTTAATAATAGCACAGCCGCGGGTTGCTCGGTCATCTTATTTTAACTTGGGATGTTTAAAATGTATTCTTTCCGTAAAAGCAAGCTTCTCGTTTATGTCATTTTAAAGAAGAAATCCTTCGTTCCTATTTTGCAAGTAGATGCTAATGTTTAAAGAACCAGTTTTAGTGACTGCCAAACAAACCGAATGGTAATTTCAAAGAACACGAGCAAACAGACCAGCACAAAACAAACAGTGTTTCATATGAATGAATTCAGACCACGGATAAACAGAACATTCAGCAATTAATATATGTAATGAAGAACTCTAAAGTGCTAATGGCAAGCAAGGCTGCGCTCAATAGCTTTGAGTGAACAACAATGACGGTCTCCATACATCACTGTCCATTTGGATCTGCTCTCTCCTTTTTTCTCCTCCTGCTCCTCGTGCTGCCATCCTATGGGGATCTGAACCCCATGCAGACTGTTTAAGACATGAATTTTTTCGCTGATGTGCCCACAGAGAGCCTGTCGTAAGCGATACATGTTGCTAGCTGCAGCTCCTACTACTTTGTTCACAGTAAATAATAATATGTGGCTGTCAGTTCTCATCAAAACATTCATTTCGAGTTATTCTTGTTATCAGATGTTTCTGCATATGCTTGTAGAGGCTCAAGATCAATGTGTCTTCTGTATAAATCTGTTTATTTCCTTCAAAATGGAATTCAGACTAAGTTAATCATTCTGGGAGTGTTTTTTTTTTTTCTCCCTGGCATAATCATTTCCTTGATGGTTATTGTTATCTCTAAGAGACGCATCAGCTAACAGCAGAGCTATCTGCTATTATTAGCACCCAGTAACTAGATAATTCCTGGGTTTCCATATAATTGGGAACAAAGATGCACAGCTTTAAATCCCACTATAATATTTAATTACTTGATCGTGAGCTCTTTCCACAAAACAGTTATCTGCTCCTTTAAGAGGAAAACCTCAGGCTTTTTGGCTACAAGGCCACATCTGCCCCTTTAAAGATGCCGGTGGTCCTTTTTGCTTTTGGTAAACTATTTGGAAGGCGGGCCTCAGGCTTTGTCCCTTTCAGGAGTGTTTAGACAAGTATGTCACCTCAGGAATATGATACCAAAGCCAATATTTGGTTATATGATTGTGAAAGATCTTGTGTTTACAAACAAGCAAACCATTTTTCACAGGGGGGATAAATCCAGCCCGCCTTATCTTTTCTTATCAGAGTGAGCTATTAAGCGGCTTTGTAAAATAATTTATTCTCACTTAAACTGACATTTCATACTGAAAGATAAACATTCCTTTCAACTTTTTGGAGAATTGTCTTAATTACTTTCCTCCCCTCTCAGCCCTCAGACAAAAGCCACTACATTACGCACTGGTAACGCTGACCTGAGTCTGCCCCATACCACATCCTGCTGTCAACAAGAGCAGCGGTGGCACTCAGTTCCCTCAGATATCTGATGGATTCAGCTCTCCAGGCTACAGCAAAGGCCTCAATTAATTGAACAGAGATAGTCCTGGGATGGATGTGGTCCTGGGTACCCTGCTCTGGGTAGCCCCGCTGGTGCAGGGCTTGGGCCAGAGGGACCCAGGAAGCCCTGCCAGCCTCAGCCATCCTCTGAGTCTGAGATTTAAGCACTCAGAATACTGGAAGGTGTTCCTATTTGAAACAAAACAAAACAACAAAAACAAAAACAACCAATTAAAAAAAAAAAAAAACCACAAAAAAACCAACACCCTGTAATCTTTTCCTCTGTGGGCAACCAGGCCTTTCTCACCAAAAGGGATGGATCTCAGCCCTCACTCTTCTGAGTGGCCCAGAGATCATCTCTCGAGGGACTTCTCAGTCTTCTTGTCAGGTTACAGCCCTGCTTTTCTCATTGAAGCTTAATTAATGATGATTATATAATCCTCCCAAATGGAAAATCAAATCTCTTGTATTTGATTTAGCACAGGCAGTGACTCATGCGGTTGCTCGGCACAGCTTGCACTGCTGCTTGGCTGCTCGGCCCCTCTTGCCTGGGCACAGCTAATTCGAGGGGGTTCACTCCTGTGCAGGCAGCTTGTGCCACATCGCCGGTGCAGAAACAGCTGCCAAAATGCCTGTGCAGTAGGTATCACAGAGCACACAACCATGCCCAGAACCAGCCTAGGTGGATGCTGCTGTGAACCTGGCTTGGGCCAAAGCAGCTCCTCTCGCTTCCAGCTATAGCTAAGCAGAGAGCTCTAGGGACAGTGATCTTCTGAAAGACTGAACACATGCTGGCAGCAATGAGAACTTCACCGGCAGTGTCTGGGAGCTGCATATGCATCCCCCTGCCCTACACCATCTCTCTTCTGAGATGGGGAAAAGCTACTCCTACCCAGGCTCCGTGTAGGCTACACAAGGTCTGGATCCCCAGCAGCAACCCCGGTGACAAGTCACCATGGTATAAATCAAGCATTTGTTCTGCTTTAGTGAAAAAATAAATCTCACTGGCATCTCAGTGTTGTAGTAAAACAGCCTTTAAAGCTGAAGAGGGAATTAGCCCCACGGCTCCTGATGAAGTTAGGGAGAGCAGCTAAGCCCCTAAGACTGTCTAAGTCTCAGTCCTTCAATTTAATCCATTCAAACCCATCCCTATATGATGTCCTTGGCCATAAGTCACAGTGTGATTAACAGAGAAGATACGAGGGAGGAGGAATGGACTCTGAGACCCCAACACACGCCACCCTCTTCCCCTAAGTATTGCTGTTATGTCGGCAATGAAAAAGCGTAAAACAAGTCTGAGAAAAGAATTCGAGGGAGGTTATGTAAAAGGTTATGTAGAAGTAGGATAGATCCAGTGACGTTTATGTTAAAGAGACCAAAAATGTACCTACCTGTACTTCAAAACACTCAATGAAGGTTGAGAAGAAGAGGTTAGGACTGTCATTAGGATCATCCCTACCATGACTCTAGGTCAGTGGGAATGGGACATCTTAGTGTTCAGGGGAGACCCCATGATGGGGCAGCAGGGCCATGCAGACAGAGAGGGCTCAGGAAATGCTGAGCAAATTGCAGAAAAACAAAGGTAAAATTTGGCATTGGACAGCTAAAGGGAGCAGCAGAAACTTGTATTTAGAGAAGAACATCCTGTATCCGTCTCCCATGCGTAAAAACATGCTCACACTTCTACTGCTGTGAAAAGCTACAGGGAAAAGCATTCTTGAATACATTCATAAGGAACATCTCCAGCTAATTAAGCTTAATTTGCAATTTCTGTGCTCTGCTACCTCGTTTTTTTTATCGTAGCCTAGCCTCTGCAGTGGGGAGAGGGAGCACCATCTCACAGACCAGGACAAGTGCCGTGCCCTCCCTCCTGACCAGAGAGTCCATCTGCAGCAGATCGGCGAGAAATTGGAAGAGGTGACATGAAATGGAGGCTTTAGAGAAAAGTGGCACATGGAAGAAAAAGCAGAAAATTGAAGCAGAAAGCATGTGTCTTATTTGTGAGCTGTAAGCTGGGGTCCTTGCAAAATGATTCTGTGCCTTCTGAAATCAATATGCTCACATTTAGTTTGTGTGCATTAAGCTAGGGGAGATATCTGGAGCAGCAGAAAAAAGCAAGTTGAATCTTTCTTCTGTGAAATAGCCACTGATCCAAATGCAGGGATGTGAAATCTCTAGCAGGGATGAGGGCAACGTTAAAGTCACATGAAAATAAAAGGCTGAGAATCCTTGAGAAAATGGATCAGAAATTCCCCCGGTAGAAACGTATCCTTATGAGTCAGCACCTGAAATCCAGTTTCTGCTCTAGAAAACAGAACAGCTTGGCGTGTGCGTCTGCCACGCGGCCGCATTTCGCTCCATTCAAACTAGAAAGCATACAGGCGGTTGCATCTTTATACAAATACAGCCCCGAACCGTATGGCACCGAGTAAGAAATACATGCCTTCATGCTGCACGTAGGTTTCTATTCTAGTCGCGTGGCTCAAGACCAGAAAGTTAAATGGGGATAGGGACATTTCTTCACAGTGTGGTGTGCGGTTTCTGGAAAGCACAGTGGGGAATTTTTTGCTGAGGATGACCTATTTGGAGCAATACCAGCAACTTTTGAAATGCCACTCCAGAGTTCAATCAGACAAGTAACTACAGAGAACTCAAGCAGGCAGGAGAAGGGAAAGCGATAAAGGAATATTTCATTTCTGACACTAATAGCCATGGAGCAATCTGTTTGTTAGCGAGCACGTGAGCTAGAAACCTGCCCCTCATCCCTTGAAAGATGGTTTCTGAAGGATGACCATGCTGCAGTGCGGGCTGTACCAAGTGCATTTCTCTCCCCGTGCTGTGGTATCAGGCTCTGTGGTGCTGGGTAGGAGTGGGAAATGGCAGTCTGAGGGAGGCCTTAGGGAACCGCACTGTCACCCTTCCCCGCAGTGGCTCTGTGGGGATGAGAGGGTTAATCTGGTAGGCTATTGCCTCTGGCACAGGCTAGGATGTGTGTTCCATGTAAGCCAGTAGATAGGGTGGCGTTCCTCTTGTGTAGCTAATGGGTGTGACCGTAGCTTGCAGTACTGGGGAGCACAACCCAACCCTCCACTGAAGCTGGCAGTATTTGCAAACTTGTCCGGTGTCCAGAGCAAACAAAGGGCACAAACAACAGGAACTGACAATTTTGGCCATTTCTCATCCAGCTTTTGAAAGTCAGCTGTCAGATCCACGCAAAGTGAAATCTGCCCCACAACATTACAAACAACCCTCTCGGTACAAGCCTGTGTTGTTCAATGGAGCAATACTTACAGATCATTTTACATAGCTAAAGTAACATTTATACAACGATTAAAGCTTACCATTGCTGTAAGACCGAAAATTTCCTACAAATTTTATGTATTCATATGTTGGAAATTCCTTTGGGTTCAAACTTCCTCTCAGAAGATGACAATAAAACTCTAGTTCATTGTCAGCTGGATTGTTAAAAGAAGAAGAAGAAGAAATAAATATACTATTTAAGCTAAACACAACCCCAATCTTGCAGCACAAGAGCAGTGTATCACCACTCAGAGTCCTACACACCAAGGTGCAGTAAGTGGCAGGGCCAGAGCCTCTGCAAGAGCTCTGGGTGCAGCTGACCTCTGTGGGCCTGTTCTCCTACACAGTCTTCACCATAGCACTGACAAAGCGTTGGTATACTGAGGTAGAGAATGGGATCCTACAGCTATGGCTTTTTTTTCTGTTTTGGTTTTTCATGACTCACAGCTATTTTACATCTTGTGCTGGAAAATTATGCCTAATTATTTAAAAAAATCTATTAAATTAACTTCAGCATATTAACTACGAGCTGCAAGGTTTATGTATGCAGTAGATTAAGCAGCTGTACATCTGACATTATCGCGTGCTTTCTGCTTTCCTTCATCTTACCTCCTAGAGTGAATAAGGTTGAGGCAAATAAAAGGATTTTTAAGAAAAATAAATTCAATTTGAAAAAGAACTCTGATGATTTTACAGCTACTTTTCAACTATAATGCAAAACAAAGGTATGCACCGCTAGCATATCTCTGAACGGCATCATATTTTAATGGGCTGAAATATCAATTAAGATGTGATTTGTCTCAGGCAAACCGTTACCACTGGCTAACCTATTTTCTTCAGCTGTCTCAAAAGATGCTATATTTAATAATTAACACAACTGCAAGTAGACTTAGCCTACAAAATAAATGCAATGAGTTCAATTTAAAAATAGTACCAAAGGGTCGTGCCAGGTGGCAAGATCTCTTTGAAATGCTATGAGCACAAGTAAACCAGCTCCTTCTGTGAGAAGCTTTTCATCCTACCCACGCTTTTTGATTTATTGGAAAAGATAAAATAAAACTTACTTTTTAGGTAATCCGATGAGGCAGAATCTGTCATAAGCATGCAGGAAGATAACATCTTATAAATTTCTGAATGTTCTTGTTCCGGGAGGAAATTTAACAAATTCTGATCCAAGACATCACACTGCAAAAACAAACCAACAGAAATGGTGAAATTAAACAGCAATGTCACAACAAGCTTCATCATGACATTCACACTGCATGACGAATCCTTCCTCCAGGAAATGTTCTGACATCACTTGTAGCACTGGCAGTCCCCTAGGTTGGAGAATTGGTGGCCAAGAAGGCCAATGGCATCCTAGATGGTACCAGAAATAGTGAGGCCAGCAGGAGCAGGGAGGTGATCATTACTCTGTACTCAGCACTGCTGAGGCCTCACCTCAATGCTTTGTTCAGTTTTGGGCCTCTCACTACAAGAAAGACATCAAGGCCATGGAGCGTGTCCAGAGAAAGGCAATGAGGCTGTGATGTGTCTGGAGCACAAGCCTGATGGGGAGCAGCTGAGGGAACTGGGGTTATTCAGTCTGGAGAAAGGGAGGCTCAGAGGAGACATAATCGCTCTCTACAATGATCTGAAAGGACGTTGTGGAAAGGTGGGAGTCAGCCTCTTCTCCTGCAGAACTAGAGATAGGATGAGAGGGAATGGCCTTAAGTTGCACCAGGGGAGGTTCGGATTGGACATTAGGAAGAATTTCTTCTCATAAGGAGTGGTGAGGCAGTGGCACAGCTGCCCAGGGAGGTGGTGCAGTCACCATCCCCGGAGGTGCTCAAGAGCTGTGTGGATGTGGCACTGAGGGACGTGGGCAGTGGGCATGGTGGGGTAAGCTGACGACTTAGATGATCTTAATGGTCTTTTTCAGTCTTAACAATTCCATGAATTCATGGTGCCACCAGCACAAGCCCTCTGGAACTGAAAGTCCAGGTGTTTCCAGCCTTGTGGCCAGTGGGTAGGAACCCAAAATGCATCCAACACCAAACAAGAGCTACTCATTGGTGCAGAGACTTGGGAACAGAAAGAAGTATCTATTTCTGTACAGGGCCATGACTGGCCCCTGATGGATAAGGCAAGAGAATGTCACAAGGTTGCCAAGAAAAAAATCTCCCTGTATTTGATGCAGTGACCAACATAATGCCTCACAAGCCTACCTGAAAGGAAGTTGTGTGTCCCTCTAATGACATTAACTTGCACTCGTCTCACTGGAGACTACCTAGGGCTGAGCTGACATACTGACACAGCTCTGTGTGTCATCAGAGCAGCTGCTAGCAGACTGCACATTTGTGCTGAAAATGTGTTAGCCCTGTATGAGACTGGCAAGTTATTAATCATCATCATTTATTCATGTATTTACTTAAGATTATGCTTTGGTTTCCCTCTGCTTTCCACCCATGCCTGCTGTTCTCTACGTAATTCCTATTCAGGCTAGGGAAGTGCAGTGAATATACTTTGTAAATTAGAGTGGGACAGTTTGTACCCTTACCTTGATGCAATAATATATTAATTTATTCAATTACAAGTATTTATTAAGCGTACTTGCTACTTGGATACTCCTTTTGTGAAGAATACTTGAAAATTATTTTCGTGACTTCAATATGTACCTCTTTAATACACATCCCATTGATATTGCACGTGGTACAGTTACGTATAAATATTCACTTTATAGTCACACAAAATATATGACATTGTCCACATAATTTTGAGACTATGAAGCAAGGGTATCTGAAAGGAAGCTGCTGTGCTGAGTGCAGTTCAAGGCTTATGGCACAGTCTTGGAAAAGTAATTTTCCTTCCCAATCCTTTTCTAACTGCAAATGGTAGATAATGATGCTTATCCACCAGTCTCACACAGGTGTCATGAGGGTTAATTACTCTCTCATTCACTCAGCAGTAGCTGTGGGGGGGCTGGAAGGACCTGCTCACTGCTAGATGCAGGCCATCTCTGCACCTGATGTGAGCTGTCACCGCTCCTCACATTCACTACTGCTTTGTTGGTGATCTTGGGTTGCACTTCCAGAGGTGCCCAGTGCCAGGACAAGAGGCCATGGGCACAAACTGGAGCGCAGGAGATTCCTTCTGAATACCAGGAGCGCTTCTGTGCTGTATGGGTGACAGAACACTGGCACAGGCTGCCCAAAGGCAGTACGGTTTCCTCCTTGGGGATCTCCGTGGCCCTGGGCACCGTCCTCTGGGTGGCTCTGCTTGGAGATGTGTTGGGCCAGAGGGACGCAGAGGACCCTGCCAGCAACAACCAGTCTGTGGTTCTGTGCTGCCCTTTGTCTCCATATTGCGATCAAGTGCTGCAGTATCCCTTCTGTTTAGGGATAGGACAAAACAGATAGAATCTACTTCACATATTTTGCAGCTCTTGCAACTGGAGAGGTCAGGCACACCTGTGGAGAAATGCACAGAACAACTTCTGGACCTCGTCCAACTCAGGAATACAACAGTAGTCTTGAATCAATATGCCAATCAGGAACCTATTGACAGGCCAAAAATAAAGAGGGGAGTAAATATACCAGAGTCTCACTGGAGCTGTAGGAAATGTCACACAAGCTCCTTCTGTACCAGACCCGAAGAGCGGCCATCTGGTGCCATGACAAAAAGGTGACAGGAGAGGGGAACAAAATGTAATCACCACAGACAAAAATTCATGGGTTGGAGGGGAAAGTCTGCAGCTTTGCCCAATTGCTCTGCAGTGGGCACCTCTGTAAGCCCTGATGTTTAACTAAAGCACCCACCCCTGTCCTTGGTCAGCCAACAGGTGCAGCACTTTCTGCCTGAGTCCAGGAGAAAGGAAGCAAGCAGTGCTTCCTCCTGTGGGCTGGAAACTGGCACTCTGCCATCTGCATTTAGCTGTTTTGCGAAACAAAGCTGGTAAGAAGGAGCAAGGGTGACCCCCTTCCCAAGGCCTGCATGCTTTCGGGGGTGTAGTGTATCAGCTGATGCTAAATGCTTTGAGTTGTGACCAGACTTACAGTAGTTCACTTCACTTTAACCACAGTCAGTCTAACCACATTAGTTTAACCTCTCTTCACATCAGCTGACCCTGGGAGAAGTCTCCACATCTTGCAATAATAGACTATTTAGATTTACCACAGAGGCAGCTGGTGTCTGAAAACGCTGGAATGAAAACTTAAGGAACCTGAATAAAAGAGAATTGGATATATTTGCTCTCAGCACCAGAGTCTTCCATGATTTTAATGAAAGAAAATGCATCAGATTTGTGGACAGGGGTCCTCAGAGAGCCCTGCTTTGCGCTCTGCCCAATTGTGCCTTCCTTTCTGTGCTCAAAGCAGCAGATTTACAAAGTATCTGTTTTTTTCCCCTGCACTCACAGAGGAGGAAGAATTGGTATTGTGTCCCTCCAACAGTGACTGAATGTAGCTTACCAACAGATCCTGGAGGTAAACAAAGTAAGTGATGTAGATATTCCAGATAGCGCTCTGATTAGTTTTAGAACTTCAGAAGACAAATAGAAAGGACAGCTGAAATTTCCCATGAGCCCCACAGTGCATGTGGGCACGTGATTTGCACACTTCGGGCTGGTAGAAGAAGCCAGCTTGCACAGCATACTGCACAGGTACAGACTGGTGGGGCAGGGTTTGCCACTATTGCTCTGTCAGCCCTGAGGTCTGTGTGACTTCTGCTGCTGCCTCCAGGCTGGTTCCCAACTCTGGCTGCTGTATGCTGCTTTGATGGGAGCAGTTATGGAGGTAAGCTTGCTGGTTTTTGGAAAGGGCCTGGCATCAGTGGTCCTCCTGAAGAGATAATTTTCTGCAGCAGATCCACCATGTCCACTACAACCAATGCTTGCAAAGACAGGGCTGTCCCCCACCAGCTCAGGCTGCCCAGGGCCCCATCCAACCTGACCTTGAGCGCCTCCAGGGATGGGGCACCACAGCTTCTCTGGGCAGCTGTGCCTGCACCTCACTGCCCTCTGAGTAGAGAATTTCTGCCTAAAATACAACCTAAATCTCCTCCTTTTATTTTAAAACCATTCCCCTTTTGTCCTAGCACTATCAGATAGTGTAAAAAGTCGTTCTCCCTCCTATTTATTCGCTCCCTTCAAGTACTGGAAGGCTGGAGTGATGTCTCCCAGGAGCCTTCTCTTCTCCAAGCTTAACAAGCCCAGATCCCTCAGCCCTTCTTCACAGGAGAGGTGCTGCAGCCCTCTGATCATCTTAGTGGCCCTCCTCTGGACCCACTCCAACAGCTCCACGTAAATCAAGTAAGCGTATGAAAACACATCAGTTTGCATGCAGGACAGCATTCTCTCTGCCTTTGATTTGAAGACAAATGTCAGAAAATAGTCAACCACTGGGTTCTCAACTGTTGACGATTAAAGAAAACTGGAGTAGATAGATTCAGTTCAATCTGTTGTTGCATAGCAATACTCTTGCATTTACCAGGAGCTGCCGCCTTTCATCAAGTCCCTTTCGCCTCAGCAGAAAATAATTTTTGTTCGTATTGCAGGAAGGTGTGTGTGTGAAATACATTTGGCCGGGTGGAAAACATAGCACGTATTTGGTGAAAAAGTAAACGAGAAAAAAATAATTGTAATTTTCCGAAGAACATGGGAATGGTGGCGATGAAATAATGATTCGGCGGGAATTGTTTTCTCCTGGGCATGCATTTATTTGAGACTGAGCTACTAAAAAATGAGTGTTTGGATTAATCCTTCATTACTGCACCATTTCTCCCCGAGCAGCCTTAGCAACAGGAGCAGGGTCCGGCGCAGCCGCTCTCTGCTGCATTCACGGCAGCATCTCCACAAGCAGCTCAGGTAGGGGAACAGTTGCCAGCTACCTCCTGCACCTCTGAGTGCAGTGGGGTTTACGTCTTTTACTTCCCTGGAGCAGAATAAGGCCCTTAACAAGCTCCTTGCGGGGCTGAACTGACTTAGAAATCACAGATGGAAAAGATCAGCCAGGTCAACCCATCCCTCCCGTGGCCAGAGGATTCCCTCAGAGCTTTCTCCATTCAAACCCAAGCGCCTCATAGCAACAAAAACTTGAAGTGCATGAATCACACTGAGAGGGAGCAGTGGCGATCAACAGCAGTGACTGGCATAATGTAGGGACAAAAACTCTCCCTGCGCTTGCAAGACAACATCCCCTCACCCCACCTCCAACCCTCCTGCGTCTGTTCTTAACACGGCAGGGCCCAATCCTATGGTTTTTAGTAGAGTTACTCACTGGTAAATGCCCTAGAAGAGGTGTGATGCTGTCAGACACGTAGATGATGCTCCCACCTGTGGTTACCGCTATGATGAAGCCGTCCAATGCCTAAGGAAAACATGCAAGCGGAGAGTGCTTTAGTAGGGAAGAGGGGGGTAAACAGCATGTCTCACTGCATGTTGATCACAACTGTTTTACTTCAGCACCGTATTGTTGTTGAGCCGTAGGAACGTTATCTCACGCTGCAGAACAGTAATTCTCTGATTCTACAGTCTGATTTAACTTCTACAACACTCTTTGTAGTCTAGCGAAACCTACTATTGAAGCAACAAAGGGCTCACAGGAATATTTCATGTCTCGGTTTTTAAATTAATCACACATTTTAATAATGCAAAATGACTAAGACTGGATCCCTTGGAAGTTATTAATATGAACATTTGAGCTCTGTGTAAATATCAAAGGACGATGAAAGGATGCAGCCCTATCTCAAAATGGTAGTTCTCTGCAAAACCCATAAATCTCAGTTTGTATTAATATAACGTTGTATATTACTGGGCTTTTATGTAAGTAAAAGCAATGCAAATGATCAAATAATCCTTAGTCTGACTTTTAATTGAGTGATTTATTCTAAAGGTCACCATACTGGATTACTCATTCAAAGAGAAATTCCCCCTTCCGCAGAGTTCCTTCCCCACTCGGGTCCCACCTTGCAGTGAGCCCCTTCATGCCCAGCACTGAGGGGAATGCCTTATCCCTGTCCTCAGCACAGCAGCCATTTCACCTTCAAAATTAGTTCCTTCTTTATTCTAAGCTACAAAGCTTGGAGATCAATCTCCTTCTAAGTTAAACCCAGCTAGATTTCCAGATTTAAAGCAACGTTTCACCTACTCTGAGCGGAACATCTCAGAAATTCAGAGTTGATAACAGGTGCTCAGAGACAATATTAAAGCCTCGTCATGACTGAGGAACCACAGACAAAGTGCCTTCAGGTGGAATGGGTCAGTGCTTTCTCTGCCAGGTCACAGGTGGCCTGGAGCTGGTGCTGACTGCCCTATTGGAGCAGCATAAGTGCCACGAGCAGGACTGAAAATTTCAGGTGTACTCCAAAGACAGGCGTGTGGCCAATAGCCTCGTGGTGGTGGTGATGCCGGGTCACAAACCCACCCTGCAAATCTGGGCACCCCTCCAAGACAGGCTTGGATCCTGCGAGCTGCAGAACATCCTTCTCCCCTGCTGACTTCAAGGAGGGTAAGAATTCTGAGAACACTAGAAATGCTAATTGTTTGGTTAAAAAAAAAAACAAAACAGGAGAGCACAAAGCCTTGAGTAAAGACACAAACATATGTTCCTTTTTCCAGAGAATGCTGAGCACCCACAACTATTTAAGTCAATGGGAATCTGCTGGTGCTACAATCCTTTGAAAAGCAGGTCAATAACTTATACCCCAGCAGAAGAGTATGTGTTTAGCATCTCTGAAAACCCTCCAGCTGCTATAGTTAGTTTGATGTTGTTAATCTAAGTGCAGAGGATATGTTTTTCCTTGGTATAGTACATTCAAGCTGTTTTCTAAAAGGCATGATATCTGTTAACCCTCGGAAGAGAGCAGTGGTTTCACAAGGCAGCTGGATCTGCATGTTACTATGGTGAAGGATGGGTTTTTTTTTTTCGTTTTTTTTTTAATCGAGTCTTTATTTCACATCCAATGCAAATCGTACAAAGTGACTCATGTCAGACTTTTGTGGTAAAGTCAAGTTAATGTGTGCATACATAATTCTGTGTTTATTTACTTGTAGTCCCCTTCCAGCGTGAAGAGGGCATGTGGCTCATCAAAGCTTTCCCTACTGCAACACTCATGGATGGATCAACAGATCTTGGTCCTCACTCACGTGTGATTTTCTTACTGTTCATTCAGTAAAAAGGG
>PPHD01017369.1:0-15084 GCA_002909625.1 Bambusicola thoracicus
GCCTCTGGAAATGAGATACAAGATGTTCTGAAGGATGCTAACCTCCCAGACTGAACAGGACAGAAGCTATGAACTGATCTCTACAATCTCCTGTAACACCAAACTCACAACAGCAGAGGCGAACCTGCTGCTATGCTGTCTCAGCTCACGATGAATATCATCTTGTCTTTTAGCTTTTGTCCTTTACAGTTTGATCTGTTTGAATTCTTTCAGCACCTCTATTTTATTGTATCTTTCTTTATAACTGCACATTTCAGAGCTACATACTCTGTTCATTTTATTTTTAAAAATGTTTGATGTATGTATGTAATGAGACTTGTAACATTAGAAAGACCTGTTCAGCATATTGTTTCATTAAGAATGGGTCAGTTGCACAATTTTAAAGGCAATCACTATAATAGAAGTCTTTGGCTTTTCTCAATAATTTTTTCCATTTGATTTCCTGTTTCTTTAGATAGCCTTTTTGATGATGTAGTGTTTCTCTTGAAACGTTCATATGTTGATAAAACATATGTATATGTATAAACAAAGGTACAACATTGATACAATAAAGGGCATGTCGATACAAAATTCAAACTGTGGACAACATACTTCAGATCTCAATTATTAAAAGAAATGTAGCAACAAATTAGGGGAAAAGAAAAGATTATAGAGCAAATCAAAGTTGATAAAATAGCTTTAAATGGACAGTCCTTTTTCTCTGTGGCATTTATGGATCTGAACTAAAACTCATCAGCCACTTCGCTGGACATAAACATTTAATTCACAATGACAAACGAGTCTGTTCTTTCTTATGGTGGAGATTTATCTGAAATTGATAATGGTGTCCTTCTAAATTTTCCACAATGGGAATGTATTCAACACATTTCTAAATGCTCTTAAGGGTCACAAATAACTTGCACAAATATCGTTATTAGATGCTTAAACTATGAGCTGATTCAGTTAGTTGAGCAAGCATGAGAAATCACAAATTATTCACCCTACCTTATCAGATGAGCACACAAGCACTTCTTAGTAAAATAATCAACGTTCTAAAAGTCTACTTCTATAATCTCAAGCTTGTAGTTTTGAAAGTCACCAAACATGAATGTTATTACGTTTCAATTGCCAAATATGCAGAGAAAACATGTACTGGGGCTTTCTTGCTTTTTCTTTCTTTCTTTTTCCGCCCCTTTCCTTTTAACAAGCTAATGGAGTGTCTGTGGGATTTTTGCAACAATATCCTGCCAAGCTTTCAGCTGCTACATAAATATCTTTTTTTGCACCATCACTGTTCTGGACAGAAGCTCAAAGTCACTTATGGGGAAAAAAACAACAATAATGAAACAGAAAAGAAAATGAGAACACACAAAATACAAAAACAGGACGGATTTTGTGTGATGCATTGAAAAACAGAATGCAAACTAATCTGTTCAGTTTTTGTGAAATAATCAGTGTGAACAGAGAAATTCAGGAAAAGTGAAAAGCCGCTACAGACACTGAATAACCAACAGTCTGAACTGTGTACTTAAAGTATGTACGTGTTTCTATGGGATGTATTAAAAACAAAGAGGAAAGTTTTATTTTCCCATGAAAATACCATTTCTGAAAGACTTTTTATCATTGCTCTGCTCTGTAGAAAATTATTTTTCCTTCATTGTAAAACTACTGAATTGTGGAGATATATACTCAGTGCTTAGATGACCTGAAGGCTCTTCCTAAATATCACGTGGAGCACCTAAACTTCACTCCAGCTTTGACTCCAGTCCTGCTGCTTCACATGTTTTAAACCAATCTAAAACTTTTGTCGTGGAAAAGAGCAGTCCTGCCTTTCCTCCCCTTCCCATGCTCATTCCTGCCCTTCCCTTGTATGAGCTCTACCGATGTGTAGCCACAGAGAGATAGGTCAGCAAACAGTTGCTGAGAACTGCTATTTTTTTTTTTTTAATTGTATTTTCCTAGAGTTAACCTGAAATTTATTCAATGTGGTAATAGAAAAGAAGAATCAGAAATGGAATGAACCCTGGACGATGCATGAGATTAAATTCATCACTAAGCTGAACCTTCAGCAAGAAGCTTTGCTGAAGATTACTATACAAATAGTCAGTCTTTGGTTTCTCACTTTCATAAAAAATGCTGATACTACAACTAACTTGGTCTTTTATTTACTGTTCTTGCCTAACAGTGTTTTATATCAGAGAATATATAGAATATTTTGAATTTACATCTGTTGAACATAAGGTCCAGAGTCATATTTACCTCTTACTTCCTCTCCTATCTTTCCTATTTTTTTCCATCTTACTGTGATGCTGCACACTATATCATCAGTAGACATTACCATTGAGACTTACTGAACACAAAGAGATGATGCTTACAACAAAGCCTCTCAAAAACTTCTCATATTCAGGCTCAGACATAATTCTTCATTCTTATCCAGAATGTTTTTTCCCAGACAACAAACAGCATAATTATCTTTAATGTCACACAAGTGTGTAATATCACTCAAGCATCTCTAGAGCTGTGCGGCAGAGCTGTGCCTAAATCTGGTAAACTTTTGCTTCTCAGCATCTCTGTTTCTTTCTGCCTTGTGAGATACCTGGTACATCTCAAAGCTAGTTGTTATTTTCCCCTCTAAGCTTGACAAATGGAATCAGATCCATTCAAAGCTCTGCTGCAAAGACAGTTTCCTTGTTCTTGTCTTTGGCAGATTTATCCCTTCCTGTGCCTTAACACATGGCTCCCTGTCTTTCACTGCCTGCAGTGCAGGGTCCTGCTCTTTTCCCTCAGACTTCCTCCCACCTTGTTTGGCCCGCTCATCTCTCCATATCAGTTTTAAGATCTTCCTTCAATTTCCTGTCACGTTAAATGTTAATGCCTATTGCACATTCACTAACATTTTGGAATATGTGTTTTTCAATCTGCTTCTCACGTTGCTTAAAGTTTGGAGGTTTTCCTTGTGTACTTATGCAAAATCACTATTTTATCCTCCTGTGAGGTACAGTTAATTGCAAATTCTAAGTGGATATGTGAATGGAGAAGAAACACCATTTTTCCAGGCTGGATTAGTTTTTTCTTCCGAAAACATGCTCTTTAGCATCCGTAACCCTCTGTCTGTGTATGTGCATTAGGGTGATCCTTTGCATAAAAGCCCTCCTGCTGAACTACCACTGTCTAGGAGAAGCTAGACACAGCAGAAGGATGTTCCTTCTTAACACTATCAGAAAGAGTTGCTTCTGACCTCAGCACTTGGGCAATATCTTGACACTATGCATAGAATTAACTATGAAATATTCTATGTTTATTCATCTACAGCTCTTCTGATTCCCCAGTTTGGATGAGAAATTGTGCCTGCTCCTCAGAGAAAGAAAAAAATGAAGACTGGAGAAGATGCAGATATCCCTTATCTTCATGAACCTCATTTTAGCAGATAAAAAGATACTGAGTCTAGAGAGCAGATGAGCTGGATCCATTACCAGATTTGTATTACTCATGGTGTTAGAACTGATTATGCCTTTTGGCACCAAAATCTAGTAGTTCTTGCAGATGGTCCTTGTTCATGGTAATCAGCCTATTTGAGGGCATTCTGCTTTTCAGTGTCCTTGTCAATGCTAGCATAGAGATAGAAACATGCTGCTTCATGCTCAGATCTCTCTTAGGGCTTTAGTCTCTTCATTCTGGATAGTCCAGGTGTGGCCTATGACAGAGACCTTTGAAGAAGCAGTCAATACAACTTTATATATTTGTTGAGAGGAGGCTTGGGAAGTAGTTCAAGAAGTGGATTTGTGCCTGTAGAAGTTTATGGGCATGTTGGTAATTTGCGCCAGGACTTCTGAGCTGCTTGCTAATATCTTTGCCAAAAGTCATGGAGCTCAGATTTACATGGAGTATATTTGTCATTAGGATTGGTATTCATCAAATGTAACCTCAGTATCTTGTATTACTAAATGTTTTGATGCGAGTTGTTTTAATTTTTCCAGAGATAACCCTGGACTTATCTTTAAAGCACTCAACATCCAATCTCCTCCTGTTTTGCCTTTGCTTAGCTCTCAGCTCTCTGTGTTGAGTGTGATTGGTGACCTTTTTAAAGAAAGGTATCATCACTAAAAGTCTCCTCGTTGACTGCTTCCATACTCTTCTGTTTTGGAGCTAATGGACTTTTTACCATCTAAAATATTATACAAAGTTTTGTCCCAGTAAAAGCTCACATGCAGCTGTAAGGTGATGTCTGCAGCTTAAAGGAGTGTCCCCTCCAAGAATTGCTGGCATATGGGTTTTTATGTATTAGGGTCTGTAAATGAGATACCACTTGCAAAGATTAACCATGTTTCAGGACTGTGTGCCAGATGGTAAAAGCCATATGAGTTGCGGAGTCCTTAGAGATTTTTTTTTAGATTGTTTTTGTTTATCGTAGAGAATATGCTTCTGGGTTCATAAAGTTTCAGCATGTTCTTTCTAATGCGTCATGGAGAAAGAAGTATTAACTCTATCCTGAATCCAGGCCACCGACAGCTATAAAAATAGCCTTTAAAAGAGGAGGTAGGCAGGCTATTTCCTAGGAGAAAAAAAAAAAATAGCGGTTTTAAAATACTTTCTGTGTTGATGCTAAAATTAATGGGTTGTTATTATTATTCTCTGAAATGATCTATTCGGAAGATAAAGCAAGATTTTTTGAAACAAATGTATTTAAATACTCTGCTCACGCTGTTTGCCTGGTAATGTAGTATTGTTCTTACTACAGTGAATTACGTGTGCTTGGGTGTAAGCTTGCATTCAAATAGTACCACAGAGCAGCTTCCCCAGTCAGATATACAAATAACTGGAGATATGTGAAAGCCATGGTGGTGTGAGGTCACAGGCCAGGCAAGCCAATGCAAGTCATGGCACACAGCCAGCTTTAACAAGACTCTTCAGTGTACCCTGCTTGGGAGTAAGGCTTGCTGTGTATGGTCTCTAGGAGGGTGATGAACCCATGATTTTTAGCACAGATAAAAAGGACACACCATAAATTATCTAATTGGACAGCAGAATTTCCATTTTCTCTGCTTGTGGAAATTCATCTAAAAACAACCTCCATGTTGGAAAGCAGGCAGCGGCCACACAAGGTGCGTGGAGATGCAGGATGGAAGGGACCCTGAAGGCAGTGAGGCCCAGGCCGGCCTCGTGTGGGACGAACCGCAGCCCTTACCGCTTCCACTCTCCGTAATACGGAGGTTTGCCCTCGCCGCTGCGGTTTTGCTGCGGTTTCAACCACCGCCGCGGAGCGCCCGGCGGCCGCGGGGATCGGTCGGCAGATGGCGGCTCCGCCTCGGGACGCCGCTAGGTGGCGCACGCGCGCCCCCTCCTCCGCCGGCCAACGGCCGGGGCACGCGGCGCCCGGCGGCGTCACCCTGGCAACGGCGCGGGGCTCCCGAGGCGGGGCAGCGCCACCATGTTTTCCTGTTTGTTGTGCCTCAAATAGCTGACCTTGGGGGAGGCGCTGCGCTCGCTGTTATCAGCGGCTTGCTTTCCTGGGTTGGGGAGGCTGGGAGCGACGGGCCGAGGCCTGTGCCTGTGCCTGTGCCAAGTTCGGGATTTTTCCAGTCTCCACTCGTTTATTTCTAGTCCCTCTTGGTAGCGGTCTCCTGACACAGAGCGTGGACCCCGGTTTTACCATTTGTTTGTGCAGGGGGCACTCAGAGAGCAGAAGTGGCTACCAACAATGCCTAAAATGCCATGAGTTTATATGAAAATGAAGTAACCGTAGGTTCAGTATGAATGTCTGTATTAAAATCCTCACTTTGTGCCTCAAATAAGACTGAGTCGTACCGTAGAATCATAGAATGGCCTGGGTTGAAAAGGACCACCATGATCATCTAGTTTCAGCCCCCTGCAGTGTGCAGGGTCACCAACCACTTGACCAGGCTGCCCAGAGCCATATCCAGCCTGGCCTTGAAGTCCCTTGAGCGAGGCTCCCATTGCCATACAGGCTATGGATGCAATCTGGGAAAACAAGATATTTTGAGGCTTGGTGAAGTTTGTGTTGCTCACTGGTAAAATTACTCATTTTTATTGAAACCTGTAATTCCCTGGGTGAACCACGCTGTGATAAACACGGATAAAACACAGCTTGAGTATTAATAGTAAGCTGCGTACGGCTTTGTGTGAATGAGAGCTCAGTGCTGCTTGTGGAGGTGTCCCAGTCTATTTCCATCTGTAGACAAAATGGACAGCACATCTACGTGATAGACATGGCAGATGAACTGCCCAAATGTTTTATATTAGTACATTTGAAGCGTAAATTGATAGCTGCAATTCGGTAGCTGTAGACAGGGCTGAAGTTTAAGGGTACTGTTAGCTATAAGAAGCTGAGACTCAGCACAAGTCTTTCCTTTGCTCCTTCTAAAAGCTGGGAAATGAACTAACTTGCAGTTTACTTGCTTTTTAAAAAGCCAGTGTTAGGTGTTACCTGCCAGTAAAAATATTCTGTTTTACTCTGAGTGCTGTTTCATCTTACTCCTTGACAGGGTTCTCAGTACAGCCTATGACAAAATCTGGTACAACGCCAGCATTTCATACAGTTCACCAAAGCACCAAATAGCTAAATCCCTGTGAATGACACCAGAAATAACCATGCCTTGTGCCAGTTTTCCTCCAGGTTCCCTGCTACATCTTAGTTCTTCTTTTTATGTCTACAGTAAAGCATGGAAGCCTCATTATCACTCTCTCAACTCCTTCAGTGAATTATTATTTTGGCTAATACGACTAATCTTCTTTTTAGGCATCTGGACCAAAGACAGTTCAATAGCCAGGAATGTTTATGCTAAGAATGTAGTGACCACCCTCATTTTACTTCTTGGAGAAATTAGTGCATCACCTCTTAGTTATTTGGAATCAGTTAGCTGATTGAAATACTCCATAGTTCAGTGGTGGTTTTTTGTTTGTTTTCTTTTTCTTTTTTTTCTTTTTCTTTTTCTTTGTAAAACAAAGATTTTATCAGCTGAATCCAGCCATTCCACAAACAATAACTGTTGTGGAAAGCATCTTGGCAACTCAGTCAGACACTACCCAAGAATGTGTCTCGTTGCTTTGATAGCATTACATGCAAGAGGAGCTCCGCACCTATCTGTTACAGTATATATAAATGCAGTGTATCTGCATTTATCTTCAAATTTAAAAAATGCATTTAAAATTAATTGGGAGGCTGTGAACCATTCTTGGCAATGCTGGAAGAGAAGAATAATACTGACACAGTAAAATAAAATCAGTAAAATTAAAGATAGAGCAAAAGCTTGCAAAGGAGCACTGCCACATTTGTGGGGACAGGAGAAGTTGCTAGCCATGTTACTTGAAACTTACTTCAGGACTTTCTAAAGTCAGTGTAAAGATTTGTACAAATTCAGCATGATTTTGTTCAAGAATTATCAAATGCAGGATATTATCAGAGGACAAAATTCAGAATTGTACTTGAACAAGAATTTAATTATATAGGAAGATAACTATCTTGGAGTAAGAATGTATTTTGAAACACAAAGAGAAAGGCCTAAGAAATCACAGATAGTTGTTCAGAAATTTAAACTATAAAAATTTACCAGCCCAAAGTAAGAAGTGCCAAGAATTTCACGGTCAGAGCCAAACTTGCAAATTTTGATCTAAAGTGTTAGGCCAGTTTTTGATACAGCTCTCCAAGACAGTTCCTATGCAGGACAGTCGTATATATGAATGAATCATCACAAAGTGTCCCTTTACAGTGGAGCAAGCAAATGTATCCAATATTTCCAGAGGGGAACAAGTGCATGAACTGAAAATTAATGCAAGTTTATGGTGAGTAGATCTAAGTAAGCAAATTGAGGTGGGTTTTTTTGCTTGATTTTCTTTTTTTTTTTTTCTTTTTTGTTATGAAAAAATACTTCAGAGCTATTTTTCAAAAGTTTACGCAGCTGATAGTTTAGTTGGCTAAAAGGAGTTTTTGGCTTAAAGGTGTAAGGTAAATATTTGCAAGGATCAAAGAGGTGGGAAACGAGGGTAGTTAAGAGGTAGCTACTCAGCAGGTTTTAAATCTCTGTGTAGGCTGTTATCCAAGCAGGTCCTGGGTCAGTGTTTGTGTCTACCACACAACTAATGCTCTACCAATAAATGCAAATATATATATTCATTTATGCTTCGGATAAGATGAATAAAACACACCCAGAAAGCAAAACGTAGAAGTCCATGTTTTCCTAGGCTGCTTTCTCCTCTAGATTTCAAGAGGTTCTAGCTTTCCATCTTTCTACACCTTTCTTCACTGACAGAAATGCTTTGAGCTTCGTTTGGAGACATTTGGGTTAGCCACAAGCTAACTTTAGCCAGAAATTCAACACTTAAGTGAAGATGTGCCCTCAGTCTGAGCTTTCTCCTTTTGCTAACTACTGCACCTAGAGATATGTTGTAAAAACAAGTAGAAGGATCTGTAGGAGTGTGCTTTTAGTAGCCTTGTCTTGAGCAGAGGATTTAGAGACCTCCAAATGCACTTGCCTCCCTGCAGCCCTCAGATAATTCTTGTTTTTAAAAATGGGTGAGACACCATCCCATCCCATCCCATCCCATCCCAACCTCCTGCACTGTTCTTTTAGCAAGCTGTGTTGCCTTCTTTAAATCTGATTTTGAACTGCTTTGGTGGTTTTGGCTACATTTGAAGGACTGCTTTCTTCTCTGTGCCCCGTAAAGGAGCAAAACGATGAGGCTGCTCTCAAGAGCAGGGAGATCAAGAGCAGATGGTGAAGAAAGTTGAGGCAGGTATGCAAGATTATGATGAGTAATACGCACAACTAGGCACAACCATAGAACACAGACGCCTCTTATGGAACAACCAATATCAGGGGCCAAACCCTGCTTGCCCCTCACAATACAAGGGCTGGAGGACCACAAGGAGGCCTCTCACAGTTCTTTCTCCACAGCTTGACCCAGAGTGACACCACTGTGCCATATAGCTGGCCCTGGGTACAGACAGCCAAACTCCAGGGAACGAGACAGGCAAGAGGTCAGTGAAACACTGGGTACTTTCTGGGCTCTGACAGACTTCAGACATCTTTTTCCTAGACATAAGAAACAACATAACAGCAGTGAGATTTTTACACAGTTCTTCATTTTCTTCATATGCAGCAAAAAGGATAAGATGCAAGTTGTTGCTGGCACAGAAGGGGAAGAAAACAGGACACTCTTGTTATGCCTGGAAAGGTCTCTGAAGACCTTCAGCCTGAAATCTGACAGTTCTCTCGCAGACACATTGCAATGGCCACCTCAGCTTCCTGCTTTAACTAAGTCCTTCCTTTGGTTCCTCCCCCCCTGCTTCGTATTAAAATGCTGTTCTAAAGTGTTGTCAACTTTATGTTTGCTTTCTATTTGCTGCACTCGTACTCTGTTTCTTAATTGGTATTAGTATTTTAGTTGCAATCTCCACTTGATTTGGCCTTAAAATCATTTTTTCTTAACTAAATTACATGTGATGCTTAAGAACATCCAGTTATGACTCTGATTTAGAAAAGCTGGCAAGCATTTGTATGTTCTTAAATATGTGAATACTCTCCTGACATGCCTAACAGAAAGCTTGTCCTGAAGAGCTTTGCTGAACTGGAACCAAAATTTGTCATACTTCTTGCAGTGTAATTTTTGCCAGTATGATTTTGTTACCTTTTTCTTAATGGTAACAGATACTTTCCTTCTCTGCCAGGTATATAAACAATGAGAGCATTTAACTCATCAGATTTGGCCAGAGGAGAGGTTTTTTTTTTTAGCACTTTCATGAAAATTTTATCTCTTGGTTGCCTTTAATTAAGTATTACCACAGACTTGTCATGAGAAAGAAGAAAGGTCTGATTCACTGACAAAAATGACAGTATTCAGTAAATTCTACAAAATGTTAACAGGTCTGTTGAATATGATTCTGTTGCTTAAGAACTCCCCAACAGCCTTATGTTTTTCTGAGTATGCATGCCAAAGGGGTTGTGTTCAGAACTGAAGCAGCTCAAATAATCCTTACGTATGGAAGAGAAGGCACAGAGTGTTTAATCAGAGTCAGTATGTAGAATAACTTTGATTAAGAGAGTTATGAAAGAGCCATCTCAGAAAATACAGTACTTCCTGAGAATGCAGTTTCTAACATTGATAATTGCTTTGAGTGGTAAGTGACAGAAAATGAACGGGACTCAAATCCTACACATCTTCACAGGCCACGTATTTGAGACAGATATTACATGCCAATTTTGCAGAGATGATTAATCAATCAGGTAGTTAGCTATAGCTAATGCATGTTGCAGGTGTTAAAAGCAGTACGTAGCATTTTTGACTGCTGACAGCATTAAAAAAAACAGAGATAATTGTCTGTTTCTGGATTATCAGAAGAAATTGTTTGATAAGAGCCCACAGTTGTTTGAAACAATTTCAGATATGTTCAGTAAAGTATGTTAGAACTGCTGCTTATCTCCTAGGATCGAGCAGATAAACAGAAAGCTTTGTACGCACATTTGAAAGGGCACTGGAGAAAATGAAGTAGAACTTTAATTGTAAATAAAAATTCTGTATGAGAGTCTACCATTTCAGTATGTTTAAGTGAGGTACATCTGGGCATTATGATTTATCATAGGTATGACTTTTTTTCTTGCACAGAAACTGAATGAACACTTTAGAGGAAACAGAATCTATAATAAATGCCTCCCAGACATTCTGCATCCATCAGTAGGATATGCATAAAATTATAAGGGATGAAACAATTAGGACAAAGGTGTTGTCAAGAAGGCATACTGCTGGGAGCATGACATTGCTGCTTTTGAAAGAAGAGATGTAATGAAGAAATATATTGACCAGCTGTTAACAGACAAAAAGGTTCAGGAAGAGAAAAGTGTGCTGAAATTAAAGTTGATGGCCATGCAATTGCTGGGGAGGGAAATGACTACGTTCTTTATTGGCCTGAGGGGGACGCAAATGAAAATGTTACAACAAAATATGAATCTTTTAATACAGATGAAGAGCTGAGAATGAGCAAAAATCAGTTCCGCTCCTAACAAGCTACCTTCAGCCATAGGGCAAATACAGAAACCTTCAAGAGAATAGAACTTATAAATATTCAGGGGAACCACATTAGGCATATTCAATTCTATTCTTCATGAATCTGTTACGATGCACAGTGATTAAATATATATGTATATATTTATAAATGTATATGTATATACACTCCTGATTTTTGAGGGCTTTTATGTACGTACTTAAACAAAGAATGTATTTAAATCCCATTAAAATTAGACAGATGCTTAAATTATTTCCTGATCTAGGCCCTGTGGCAGTTACTTTCAATCTGATGTTCCTTGAAACTGGCTCTCCCAAGGGCAGTTTTCATTTTGCAACACAAAGTCAATAACGATACGTTATAGAAGAATCTTTTCTCATGAAGACTTTACTATTGTTCCTGTTTTCTGTCTTTCATCTAGAACAAAAATAACTCATGCTGAAAATACAGCCTGTGCATACTGTCAATTAAGAACAAATCAGGAAATCACTCTGCTATATTAAGTCACACATGCCTAGTTATGATTTTACATGCTGGGGAGAAAACAAATTCCACGGTCCCATGGTATTTTGTGACAGTGATAACAATGATTTTCTTTATTTTTTAAAATTTGATTAGAATACATATTTAACATCTTCAGAGCTCCAGCATTTCTTGTCTCCTGTAAAGGACCATTTTAGTTAAGGTATTGAGTACTGCTTTTGTGAACACTAAGCATCTCACTCAAAACAACTTTATTTTTGTCCGTGCTTACACCATTAATGCATGCATCCAAAGATTCTTGTGGTGAGTGAAATTATTGGGTTCCCTACTGACAAATACATGTTGTTCCTGTTTACAGTGACGTTCCAGGTATGTTAAAATGAGGAACCTTGGAGAGCAGCCAGCTTTGATTTTTTCGGATGAAAGCTATGTGCCTTGCAGTTGGCTATGATTCTTCAATAGGAAGACAACAAGAGGAGATATTAAAAACAGAGAGAGACTGAGAGAAAGAGTATGTGTTGACCTAACACAGCACAGTGGGTGTAAATTCTGCTTTTAGCTACACTGAAACAATTCTCCTGAAGTCACTGCTGCTGGAAGCAAGCCTTAATTTTCCACATAATCAATAAACAAAAAGTAGTTGATGCCACAATGACTCAAAGTGGAGGAAATAGCCAAATGATGCTGATGTGGGCCATTCAGACTATCTTCTTGGCTCTTCACATCAAAACAAGTTAATTCACTTTTTTTTTTTTTTTAAAACAGAACTGCTTCAACTGTTGTTTCTCTGTCTAAGCCCTGAGTGAGTATACTGACATTACATAAAATATTTTCTATGAATAAGCAGGGAGTCATGAGGCTGAGATCCAAAGAACCATTTTACATGTAGACGGTTGATGAAATCCGTTATGGAAAATTAATATTGAAAAGAATGATGAATATAATTACTACCAACCTCTGAGGGAATAATGAAAAAAGCATAAATGTAGATGGCAAATTCATACAACTGCAATACAATATGGCAGTAGAAAAAGGACATTGTAACTTGATGCTGCACACTGTAGAAGCTGTATCAGGGCAGAAAGAGAGAGCTGAAGAAAAGTGCCAATGAAAACAGTACCTGGAATTCCATTTTTAGATTGCTGGCCAGGATGTGTTACCGGGTAAGTGACGCTCAAGGAGCAGCAACATATCTGGGAAATATTTAAGAGTAAACTGTGTTCTTAGAATGTAATCTTTTGCTGAGAATGGCCGAAGAGAAATTTATTTCAAAAATAAAAATTTAAATGCAGAAAATATGCAGAGATAAAAAAAAGTGTCTCAGTGCAAGAGCCAGACCTCAGGAACACCTCCGTCACTTTGGTGATCTCATGTTCATTTTTCTCAGCCTTTATCATGTTGGCTAGCTGCTAGGAGTGATCTGACTGCACAGAGGTATCTCAAGACAGTTGTCATTTGTGGAATTTAGAGTTAGTCAGGTCAAAAATGCTAGAAATATAGCCTGTAAAGGATATAGCTGCAGGCATATAGGAGTTACAGCAAGCACATTTCAGAGCATGCCTCAGTGAAGCTGGCAAAGCAGCTTGCAAGCTTTCACACTAGTGAAGCCCCTTGTTCTTTGGGTAGTATCATTCAAGACAGACAGGGCGAACTTGCTGCTCTGGCAGGGCAGGCAGTAGCCAACAGTAGCAGAGCCAGCAGCTTTGCCTATGCCAAAGGGCAGAAGGGTTGTTTGTAAGAGGAGTGTGTGCCACGTAAACAGCAAATTTCAATCTCTTCCTCTGCTCTGCAGCCAAGGAAGGGGTTTTGCCAAATGAAAGCAGTGCTAATCCCTTTTTTCACAGATACCTGAGGTAAGCTCCACCAATCCATCTCATCTTGATCCTAATCCTCAGGACACTTCCAGATCTGCCCAGTATCCTGCTCCACTGCTCTTTAACTGCCTTTAAGCCTTTTACTTTGCTAGTGTGCTGAGCTGCTTGGGTTTTCTCCCACCACCAGCTTCCCTGCAACAACCTCTTGAACACATTTCACTTCTCCCCGTACAGGGAGTTGCAAGTGTGGAATTTTACCTTACCACCCAAAAGGCAGATCAGTCAAGTGAGGTTAATTTTTACTGCCCTAGAGGGACATCCTAGCTTGTGATAGATGAGTTTGTGCAGTAGCATTCATCTGATGAATTTGGACCTTAGGCTTGGTCTGCATCAGCCAATGTTACAGCTCAGAGGAAGTGAGTCTGTAGACCAACTTGGTGCTGAGTGCCTCCTGGACACGCTTCACGCGTTTTGGGACTTCGGTATTCAGTTTAATATCTTAAGATATACTCAAAGTTAAATACCTGATGCATTTGAAGTGAGGCAGGTCTGCATCTTCTGATTTAGTTTTGTCTGGAAGAAAATCTGCTAGGCTATCTTGAAATGGCTCCACAATGCAACCCAAAGCACAGAAAGGGAGTGATATAAATTAAAATTCTGACTTGAATGCATCCTCAGGCTCCTGTGTTTTACAAATATTCTTAAGAGCCTCTTCTAAGAGAATTGGTTTTAAAAAGCCTTTGGAAAGGACAAATTAATTGCACCCATCATTTTACTTTTATCTACTATACTATTCTTTCAAAGAATTTTGATAGGATATAGAGACATGTTTACTATTACAGAAACTTAGTTGTTCAGTTCTTAACATTTTATATTAATCTGTGGTGCTTTGCAGCTCTCTCTTCAATTATTGTTACAGTGCAAAGAAAAACGACTGAGAACAAGACCATAAACAGAGCCCCAAAACACACTTAGAATAATATTTACTGCACAAAGCATCTCATTTCAATCTGTCAAGCAAATAGAGTTTGTTTTAATGAGTGAATTTGGAAATATTACCTCCAGCTTTTTTGAACATTTGCACCAGTAGGAACAGACAATACCTTGCTGAATAGATGGTGAATAACATATTTCTTTCCAGAGAGACTAGGTGATCAGGTACTAGACCAGAAATCACGTCCAGGAGAAGTCTCTTTATCTTAGCAGCCTATCCAAGTGTAAGTTTAATTGCCACAGTTCAGTAGGATGACAGGAGCATAAACAGAGAGAAAGAGTGGGTTTCCTACGAAAATGTGAGATATGTTTTTGGGCATTTATAAGACTCAGTAGACTAAATCAGGATCTACCACTGAAAAATGCAAAGTTTGCATGTCTCTTGTAAGGGCTGAAACTGAGGAGAGGGAAGGGTCTCAGGAAGGGAATTTCAAGAAAAAAAAGACAACAGCAAGGACTTCTTCTCTACCTTGGGTTCATGTATTAGAATCAGTCTTGCAGCTTGTTATTTTTTCACCCTTCTTTTGACCCCTAGTGATCATATTCAACTAAATAAAGCTGCTTCTCAGAAAGTGAAATGTTCCCAGTATATTCAGTTTTGGTAGCTAAAACCTGACAGTGCAAGGTCTTTCTGCATGTACAGGACAACCACTGGAAGGTCTGTGAACTTTTACTCTGCTACCAAGCGTTACCCTTACTGTAGATCACCTCAATGTCATCTGCAGAAATAGGCATTCCAAAATAAAGTTGTAATTACAAACATGAAAATAGTAGGGGAAAAAAAAACATTGTTCCTTC
>PPHD01017370.1:0-15084 GCA_002909625.1 Bambusicola thoracicus
AGTAAATGGGGTGGTTGGTGGCCCTGCCCGGCAGGGGGGTTGGAGATTCATGATCCTTGAGGTCCCTTCCAACCCAGGCCATTCTGTGATTCTGTGATCTCTGATGTCTAGAAAGTAGAAACTGCTTTTGGAGTGATTTTTTTGTTGCCTTCACTTTCGGTTTTTAAAACATACACTTCGTGGTCTTACAATGTTAATGCATTTGGACAAGAAAAGGATACTGGAAAGTCTTCAGCTGTGTAAGCAGAAAAATGGAAAATTAAATGAGAAGAAAATAATTATTATTTCCAGTGTATAGCAAAACATATTGTCATGAGGATGATTCAGCTCAACTATTTATATGGAACTGTTTCGAACTTCAATACAGTTATCAACAGGTGGCAGTACAGCAATGCAGGTCATTAGCTTGGAGAACGATGTTTGAGTAGGAAATGTTCGCTTTCAGCTTTGCACCTTTTACAACATGGATCATCAGTAAAAGTGAGAAGCAAGAGCAGTGTACAACCCACAGCTGTTGGGAAAATGCATCCACAAAGATGTAAACAACTTAGAGAAAGTACACAGCATATCTACACAAAACAAACTAACATTTTTGAGATGTTCTAAATCTGAAAGAGATTTGTGGTACATCTACGCAGCAGCATCTATGCCCAGATGTCTGGGTTGATATGGGCAAAATGGTGCCTTAACTTCTCAGTGGGGTTAAATGAGTTACTCTAGTGTAGGCACAGTCCTCTGGTTTTAGAGGCTCTGTTTTCCACTGCAGAACAGATGCCCATATAATGCATAAAGTAATCTGGTTTATCAAATAGCTCTAAACATGCTGGAAGCCTAAAGCCTTATGTTAAAGCTGTGAAATCTGTTTCATGCTGTATTATGACAAGAGCACTATAATTTGAGTTATGAGACCACAAAAGAGCAAGATTCTTAGGAAGATAAAGAAGCCTGATCACAGGACTTCAGGGTCTGTTTGCTTGTCACAGTGCAGTGTCAAAGTTTTTATTTACGCAGTATAGACTGAACACAGCAGAGATGCTATTTCATCAGCTACTAATAATACATCTGGAATCATAGACTAACATCTTTAATCTGTATTCATGAAGGCTGCTCTGAAAGTAATGCCTCCTATTTTTTGATGTTAGCCCATGACATCAGAGGCAGATGGTGGTGGTATGGCAGTAGAGGTTAAACCTTCCCACCAGTACTCTCTTACATTTCGTTGTCATGTGCCAGATGGCAGCAGAGGGGCAGTCTGACAGAGTGATGTCTGACATGGAAGTGTGTGTGAAGCAAAGCTGTGGAAGTGAATTCCTCCGTGTGAAAGAAATTGCATAAATTGACATTCATCGATTCTTGCTGAATATTGATGGAGTCCAACCAGTGGATGTGAGCACAGTGAGGCTGTGAGTGGTGCATTTCAGCAGTGGTGACAGTGACATGAAAGATACACCACATTCCTGACAGCCATAAGGATTTTTATGAGTGTGGCACACGGGTTCTTGGTCATTGTGGGCCGAAAAACATAGCTAACAGCTATACTGAAAAATAGTGTTTTGTAGCTGAGAATTTGCTCTGTCAAATAGTGCTATTGTGCTCTTTGTATCTGCTGTAGTTTCCATGAAAATAAATAGGAGACATTACTTTTATATTTTTCAATTTCCCTAGCCTTTAAAAGCAAAGAAATGCTTGAAGTACGTTAACAGGGAAAGGAAGACCAGAGATTACACTGGACCATTACTTGATGAGATTGATCATCTCAGGAGTAGGAGTGTAGATAAATCAGAGGTGTTTAATGCCTTTTTTGGGGCTCTAGGACTCAGGATTCACTGTGGGAGTGATGAAGTCCCAGCCAACTCTGAACTTGTGTAGGATTTTCTGCTTCAGCTGAATGCCCAGTGGAACTCAACCTATGGTACTTAAACAGCTGGCTGATGTTATCACAAGATCTCTGTCAATCACCAACCTTAGGAAGTTTAAAAAGAATCAGTGCTGGATTCTGCACCTGGGGACAGGGCAACCCTGGATGTCTGTACAGATCAGGGGGCAAGAGGCCAGAGAGCAGCAGTGAGCGTGCAATCTGAATGTGATGGTAGTCAAGTTAAGCTATATGGCACATGCAGACTGCTGTGTATTGAACACTGTGCTCCTTTGGAAGGTGTCACATAGTGATGGAGACTTCGCATGATTGTAAGAATGCCTTGTCTTTCTTGTGGAACACCCTGTAGTCACTGTTTACAGAGGGACAGTATACTTTGTACACCGTATCTTTGGTCTGATCTGGCAGCATCTGTGATAGTGTGGGCTAATAAAGTTCACATGAGGAGTCTTACAGACCACAGTAAGGGTTGAGAGGTCTGGAAGCTTTTTAGGAAAAGAACAAGTGAAAATTGTATTAGCTAAAATTATTTAATATCATAGGTGTATAAATAAATCAAACCATGAAGTCCTCAGTATAAACGTTCAATTCACAAAATACAATAAATAATTAAATTAAATGAGACAATTGGTATAATAATAAAGAAAATTCTCAAGAAAAGTAAATATTATACAGAATTGTATATACCGTGCTAAGACATATTGAAGTGCCCACAATAGACACTTACGACCAAAATCATAAATACACTGTTAAACCTCCCTGGGAGGTAATGAGCTTTTATGGCTTACTCTGTGTACTCAGCTAAAGAAACATTCTTCTTCTAACAATGCATTCAGTACAAAGAGAGTTCACCTTACAAATAAAAATACATCAAAGTTGTTTCACGTCTGGAATTGTGGTAACCAGTCCTCCCAACATCACAAGTTGGGCCATCTTCATATTATTCTCCTGAGAATAGTGTTGAAGAACAAGGTGATGTCGCCTTGAAGACTGATCTGTCCTTGGCTGCTTTCTTGTTCTTCATTTGGGATTAAAATAGTACATCCTTGAATAATACACTCAGTCTTTCATAGCTGTCACAAGTCAAAAACTTAATAAGAGGCATCAGCATTGTGTGAGTCTTAAGTGTATTTTAAATGTACGGAGCGTTCTGAGTGACTGTGCTGGCACTGCCCAGAAGAGTGGCATTAACTAAGAGCAACTGTGAGAATGTTGTGATTAATTTTTCCCATATGTCTGAACTGGATTATCCAGTCAGTACAGTTTTCTCTGGGATTTAGGGACAATTAACAGTCTAAGTTAGATTAGTTACAGCTTCTCTCTGTTTGTGTGGTTTTTTAATCACGACTTTAGCAGTTTGACTGCAGTTATTCTGCAGATATAAGAAATGGTCTAACTTTACAAATGACTGTATTGAGATTCAGAAAACCTACCAACCACCCTTTAGCCATTGCACTTGCTATGATATGATTCATAAATTAAAAACAATGGGGCAAGTCACTAAACAGAAATAGCTACATTACTTAGTTTGTTACATGCTGCCTTGTGTACAAAAATGAACAAACAAACAAATAACCAACAACAATCTGTTTCAGTGTAGGTAGGAATAACCAGTTAGCTTATGATATTCTGGTAAGGAAATGGCATTTTTTCCTCTTAAGAGATCCATCTCATGTTAAGAGCTGCTTCTCAATGTTTTATAATGATTACTAGTAAATATATAATGCACAGTGTTCTCTTAAACAAAGCATACTAATCACATTTCATCTCTGCAACAGTAATTATAACAGGGTTTTGTAAAATACTGATTTGAATGCACATACTGAATTACTGGAAAAGACATTTACGAATCAAAAAAAAATGCCTACCTTACATTTTGTACAAAAACAAAGCTCTTTCCCTGTACATACAAGAGGCAGTTCATTTTTAGAATGTTGATTTTCATTCAGTAATGCAGAAACAGTGAGATATAGTGGAACATTACTTGAAGGAAAAACAGTTTTTGGAACAAAGAAAAGCAAAAAATAAAAGAAAGACAATCTGAAGCAAAATTGTCATCTGCCAGAAATAAGGAGATGGAAAGCAAAAGAGAACTCGCTGTGGAAACTTTGTTCACTGTTGCCCTGAGGATCTTCCTTCTTCCTCTTAACATATGTATGTTTTGAAGAAGTTCACATTTCAGGACAGTAAAATTGTGGAGGCAAAAAAAAAAAAAAAAAAAAAAAAAAGCTTTTTCTGTTAGTTTTCCTATAGGCTGACAATTGTAAGAAAGGAAATATTTTTAATAGTACCTCTCACTATTTCTGGAGGTAACTAAGCTTATCATTTTCCATTGTAACAGTCAGTACAGTTTTCCAGTTTCCTTTCTATACTGCGTTTCTACTAAGTAGAGAGAAAGTTAGATGGAAGGTTAGTTTTTACTGGAAGTCTTTACACTCCCTTCCAAGAGCAGTGTTTTGTGGGGCTAATATCTCTTTAGAGGGTAAGTTAATAGCTGCTTCACAGACAGAAGTCTCAAGGTACAGAGTCATGGCAAGCAGAATATTATCGTACATAATTAAGTTGCTAAAAACTACTTCTAAGTGATGTGACACTTACTTTTATTTAAAAAAAAAATAAAAAAATAAAAAGCCAGTGCTGTCTCTGGCCAAAGTTTCACAGAAACATACAAGGTGCAGAAGCTGTACAGTGAAGTTTCCACATAACAAAAACTTGACAGGTTTTAGAGAAAAAAGATGTTATTTAAACCATTCTGGAATCAAGAGTGAACAGAAGAAATAGTGTTATGGTACCTGGATATAAGAGTAAGATATTCTGAGAGAGGAAATAAGTTTTTGAGATGCTTCACTCTGAATGATCATCAGTTGCTGTACTTGCTGGATCTCTTGCAGTGGCCAGTCATATCAGCCATGAATTTACCACGTTAGCTTGAAGTAGTTGAGGTGGAATTCTGTCTCCCCACAGAAGTTTTTTCCTCAGAGAATTCTGCATCTCCACTTCAAGCATTTGAGTTAACTCTTTCCCCGTTGAAACCAGGGGCAAATGTGCCATTAACTTCAACGTGGAAGCATGTCAGACCCATACCATACAGCATGATCCGTGAATCTTTTTCCACTAGTCCTGTGATAGTTACATGCAGGATATTTTTTTCATAGTGAACTGAGATACAATCTAAGAACTTATAAATAAAATTGTGTGTGTGGTATTATTGTGGTAGATAAGGAAATCAGTCCAAGTAGAAACTTGAGTTTTCAAACATACTGATAATTTTTTGTCTGTTTTCTTTAAAATGTTTCAGGCGTTTATGTATGAGATGCATTTGAGATGAGTGCAAAAATAGACTAGCAGCCATCTCATGCATTTCTAGTTCAGCATAAAGTGATAGCAAAGTCCCATGAGTGAGCCTTGTTTTATGAAATTACTGTTTGAATTTCACTGTGGGATGAGGCTAGGATTGCTTTCAAATCAGCATCATTCTTATGCTTAGCCATCCAAATAAGCCTCCTTAATATTCTGGGGAGAAGCTTTCACTTACCACACACACAGCACAGCAGAGTAGCAATGAGAAATATTTACATTTTTCACATCGTCTTAAATAACATAGTGTCTGCTTCAAAGAGTAGATTTTCAGTAGCATTCAGCTCTGGTGTATCCGCAGTTCTTAAATAACTGTGAAAAAAAAATGCATTGTTAGAAATAACAGAAAATACAGGTATCGGTGCTTATTTACAGAATGTCAGAAACCAGACAGGAAGATCCAAATCTAATCCATTACCTTTTGCATCAGTTTTGAAAAGCTGTTCAGAAACTCTTGGGGTTTTTTTCTCTCGTAAGATTCACATGAAGACTCACAGTGCTGAAAGATAAAGCAGAGCACGCCACTTTGAAAGAGCTCATTGTAATTGTCAATAATACTTAAAGACTTCTTACTGAAAAAATCTAGCTGATTGTAATCAAAGCCTTTTATGAATAGTAAAACCAAGACATGGGCTATTTCAGAAAGCGATTGAAAATAGTAACTACACCTTTCATTCACAATTTTTGCAGTATTCCATGTTCTTTAGCCCTGTGCATCACGTAGTTGTAATCATTAAAGTGCATACATACAATTAACCAATAGGATCAGAGTGAGTGTCTCTTGAAGTGCGGAAAAATTGATATTTCTCACTTCCAAAGTAATGAAAACTTGATCTGGTTTTCTAACAAGTTTGGCTCTTAAAATTCTACTGTTAGAGGTGGTGTCTGTTGCAGAAAATAAGGGGTAGTGATCAAGACTGTGAGCAGTGGCAGGAAATCCTACCTCTCCAGAGGCTGGGAAAACAGGTCTTCTCAAGATCTTCACAGTTTTGGTGAATGTAGCATTTACTTGGCTGTTTTTCGGCTGTAATTTCAGTATGCCATTCTGGAAGCAGGTTAAAGCTGTGAACAGGCATCCATCCTAGGGCAGGAAAAGAAGGAACAATTTTAAAAGGAACATCACAGCACGTGTTGTGATTTTTGTATAAAATTAAGAATTCAAGGTACATATTGAGAAGATCCGGTGGTACTTTTTTAATATATAGTTTTAGATAAGCAAAGGATCCTTTGATTTTCCCACTCGTTGATAATTGCTTAAGTATTTCCTCATCAAATACATGCCTGAAGTCTCCCTTTGGATATTAATCATGAGAGCAGCCTGCCTTTTCTCTTTCGTGGTGTGGTTGCACATTAATTTTCATTACGCTAACAGGCTACCAACTCTCCAGAGTCTCCTTTCCTCTGTGGTAGCAGTTTTCCTCAACTAGGCATACAACTATGGAAAATACCACCAAAGCCAGCCTATTGTCAACAGAAAAAGAAAAGCAGTGTTTACTGAAGCCCATTTCTAACGTGTTTTCCATTTTCCAAAGAAACACACACTTAGAAATGCTGATTATGCACATTAGAATGGCTCCAAAGACGTCATCTTTGTTTTGCATACCAACAACTACCAGAGCTGAATCTCGTCTGGTTTATGAGATGCCACTGCAGTGTGCAGCTTTGGCAAGGACAAGGCAACCTCGGTGTATGTTGCCTATAGCTAACCTTAATAGCATCATCTTATGTTGGTTAGATACAACATTTTATTTTCATTAAAAACCACACTTTTGTGTTTGTTTCAAGCTTCTTACCGTAACCAGACTTGCTTACTGGAAAAAAAACACTCTTTTTTCAAGAGATTGATTTTCCAGCTGAAACTGAAAACGTTTTGTGCCTCATCCGTGATGAGCTGAGAAACTAGCACTTCTCATATGTGCTGCTTTTTCTTTTTTTTATTTTGCTGAGTTAACAGTTAGCTGTAGGCAGGCCAACAGTCAGAGGGCCACAAGGATTGCATTTTTGGTATGTTGTGATGGGTTCAGCGTTTTGGTGAAGAGGCATTAAAAAGCGTGTACCGCTGGTGAAGCCTGAGGGGCACCGGTAAATGTGTAAAATAGCTGTGCCAGAAACAAACATTCTGCACCTGACTCTGACTTTACAGATTACCCTGAAAAACCTTTACTTCCTGAACTAGCAAACAGTAGTTAGGTGCTGATGAGATATAAATGGGCATTGTGCTATTGGCTTCAGCTGCCAGGTCTATCACCAAGGTCTATCCTATTTTCCCTCCAGACTTGCAATCTTGAATCAGCTCAGTATGAAGTCTTCCTCACCTCCAGCATCTTTCCTTTTGAGTTTTTGTTTTCTGCTATCTTTAACCTCTCACTAATTTTTTTTTTATTTTTTTTTTTCATTTTTTAAATCTCACTTGAGCGTACAGGGAAATCATGTGGGATTGCACTGGGGCTAACACAGTCCAGCCACTGGAATCTCAAGGAATTCAAAACCAATATTGATAAACCACTGAATTTTTGATGTAATGATAAATAGTCTTCTTCCTACATATTCAAGGCCAAGTTCAAATCTGCCATAAGCAGGTTATCATATAAGTAATACTATGATATTCCAAGTGCAGTTACATGAAATACTTCTTATTAAATCCGGTTTTGTACATTAAGGCATAACTGCAACTTTGGTATGCTATAATTCATACAGAATCATGGAATTGTTTGAGTTGGAAAGGAACTTTAAGGCCATCTAGTCCAGCTCCCCTGCAATGAGTAGGGACACCTACAGCTATATCAGGTGCTCAGAGCCCCATCCAGCCTGACCTTGAATGTCTTCAAGGACAGGGAATCCACAGCTTCTCTGGGCAACCTGTGCCAGTGCTTCACTGCTCTTACTGTAAAAACTTCCTTATATTCAATCTAAATCTCCCCTCTTTGGTATGAAGCCATTTCCCCATGTCCTATCACAGCAGCTCCTGCTGATGAGTCTGTGCCCTTTCTTATAGCCTCCCTTTAGATACTGGAAAGACATATAACATATATAATAATAAAATATATAACATATATATATTTGGATAATTCAATAAATGTAAATTTCTTCCCACAGAATGAAAGCCTTATCAGTGTGATTGCTGGTAATAATTACTGCTAACAATTATTCTTAATAATTACTGTTAGCTTTTCATCAGGGATCAAACCTGTATCGATCTTAATACCTTCTGAATACCTAAATTCTTTATCTCCTATACTTTTTGACAGAGCTACTCAGGACCTCCCAGAGTCAGCCCGTAAAGCCCTGTGCTGCAAATGAACTGTTGTCTTCCTTCCTGAGGTGATGGTGTTTTTCAAGAGAAAAAAAAAGCAACAACCAGATGAAGCGATTAGTCACTGGCTGTATTTGCTTGTTTCAGAGGCAGCAGTAAACTCTGCAGTAAGATGACGGCTAACCATCTGGCTCTTTTCACTTTGACGGTACGACTTAGAAAGAGTGCTAGTGAAAAAGAAAAAACAGCAGTTATATTGAGTGCATTGCTTTTTGCACTGCAGTTGTTTCTAGCAATGAGATGGAATTGAATGTGTCTGTTTTGGTCATGCTTCTCTATGTTTTTTGCACGTCAAAAATGCACCCAACCGTAAATCTTAGGAGGAGGCTAACAGCTTTGTGAAAAGAGGTGAGTTGTTTTACTTTCTCCTTGCAGTTTGCAAAAAAAAAGTGTACAGTCCTGAGTAAACACCTTTATACTCTGCAAGTTGCTTTTTTTAAAGTACGCATGATGATTATTTTTACATGTTGCTTCAAATTGCTTACTTTCTGAAAGAGGTGCCCACACCCACAAACACACACGAGGGCTAAATTTAAGATAACTGATAAGAAGGTCTTCACCGTGTGTTGGGGATTAGCAAAAGAATGCAGAACACACTGAGTTTCTAAACTTTTCAGACATGCTGTTACTTTCAGCATTTTGTTATGCTGTAAATCCCGCATCCTGCCACTGTGTAGATGTGCACACACTTTCTGTGACTCTGGCGTAACTTAATACATATGAGAAGTTCATGACTTTTAATAATCCATAATATCATCATTTAAAAAATGTATAAATAAATATCGGTATAAAAAGAGATTTGCAGAGACCTGCAGTGGTTATTTTAACAAGTTATAATGTAAAGAGAATACTTGCAGAGTGCAGCTTTGTCTCCCGGTCTGTGTGGTAGCGCAAGCTTTGCTCACAAGTAGTCTGACAGAAACCAGTGTGACTGCATGAGAGGAAGTGCTATGTAATATAGCCTTACAGTACCATTCTTGACACTTATCTCCAGTGGGAGGGAAAGGGGATCCCTTCAGGCTCTGTTACCAATGCCCTTGGAGCTCACAGTAGCTGGAGGTGCTTCCTTGCCCAAAAACTGCATCCCCAGGAGCATTGCTAGTCATGTAGGTTTTGTACTCATGGCACTGAGTGTAGGGAATACTTACAAATTTGAGTCTGTGGATGTGCTAGAATGCACAACCTAACCTAAGCTATCACTAACCTAATAATTAAGACTGTAATATGAACGCTTCTGGCATGAAAAATCCAGGAAGAAGGAACTTGTATCCAAGCATTTTCAAACCAGCTTGTACTAAGAGTTCTAGGTCAGAGGTGTGAAAAAGAGGGCATCTGCCATTTGTCAGAGGAAATAACCAGTACAAAATACATTTGATATAGTTAGAAAGAAATGTTAAAGCAGCCTCACCTCAGGGTTTTCTGGTGTATGCAGCAATTCAACATCCTACAATAAAACAAATCTAAGTTAGAAAAGTTTAGCATTTGAGCGATGTCCGCCAAAAGATATATTCAATGCATAATACTTGATAATAACTTCAGAATGAGGACAAATGCTTTGCTTACCTTATCTTTCACCACATCTTTTAGATGGTCAATTGTCTTTGAAAGCTGCTTGTATTTCATTGCTTTTGGTGAAGCTGCAGTCAGCACCATACTGGAGCAGAAGAAGAGCATACAGAAAATAATCATCCTCTCCATACTGATGAGTTTTGTCATGTTAGGAGCAAAGTTGTGCTATCCAAGATGAACACTTCAGTTTGAGCTGTGCTCAGGTATGCCACATACCTACCTATATATTGGTCTTTGATGCAGATGTAAAACCCACCCATTTCAGTTTGGAAAGCTTTGAAGAATGGATTAATGAGTAACCCTTTTTTCTTTTCCATTGGCTAGGTGAGTTTGTGCGTAGGGGGCAGGGATTGATGGAGTGAATTAAAATATGCCCCATCTGCACATTGGACAGGAAAAAAAGAGAAAAGGGTGAATTCCCATTTTCGTTTTGAGTCAAAAAATGAACGTAGTAAAAAGTAGATGCTTAGAAACCACAGGCCCAGGTAAACAAAGATTCTGCTTTTTTTTTTTTCCTGCCTCTTGCAGCAATGAATCTCTTCAATCCAATTGAAATTCATCAATATCATGCTGATGAAATATGGCAGGACTTCTTTTCAGAGCATTAATATATTTATCCTACTTTTCTTTATAGCTCCAGAGGATACATAGCTTGTTCCAGCTAATGTCTGTGAACTGCCACCTTTACATTCATGCATGGTTTCTACAACAGCTGTGAGTAAAAGCTCATTTTAACATTTAAGCCAGCTGAGGTCTACTTTTTACTTCAAGCCGATTTCACGTATTTTAACAGTGTGCTTGTGAGCATGTCCATTGGGGGCTGAAAGTGCATTTTCAGGGGTCTGAGCTCATGGAGGTGCATTGCCACAGGAGAAGTGGATTCCTCTCCCATGCCCATTGCCCAGATGGGCACAATACTGGAGGATCAGGGACTAAGTTGTCATCAGTCCATCAGATCATTATCACGCTGGGGCTGTGATTGAGTGGATATGGCAGCTAAACGTGTTCAGTTATTTTCTGTTGCAGTTAGGCTGGAGGTTAGCTTTGTATCTCTATGCAATCCCTTCAATGGAGATGTGATGCCGAGACCAGAGAATTCTCTTGAGAACACAAAAATGCCTTTGTATGGTGTGAAATAGGTAAAAAATGCACTTAGAATTTAGAGGGAGAATAAAAACAGCAGAATAATCTGAATTAAGAAATAAGTCAGATTTCCTTCAAAATTGTTGCCTACTGCAATGAAGTATGTCTGCTACTTCTGAGGAAGCAGATTTGAGGTTATTACTTGAAACACACATTAGTGATGGGAGCTTTTCTAACAGAGGTCAGTAAGGACTGTTCTCTTATGAGGATTACCTCAGTTGCCTTCTTGCTAAATGAATGCCATGGTATTTATAGACATTCCCAAATATACTCCTTTTGTTTCTTTGTTTGTTTACTTTTTTGTATATCAGTTTCCTCCAGCCCAAGCCCTGTTTTCATTGCTCTCACTCACTTGCACTGAGCACACAGAACAGCCCTGTGTGAGCACCAGGGACTTCCGTGCTGCCACCTCTAGGAATCTTTTCAACACCACTGCTCCTAATATTGCATCACAAGGAGGTAAAAATGTCTGTTATGTACTGTCAGTAATAAATGGTTATCAGCACTGTTGTATGACCATTAAAAGGTTGCTGTGTAGAACTGGTAGAGGGCAAATAAAATCAGTTGTGCACCTTCACTGTGATAAATAAAAAGGTACCTAAGTGTCTTAAATCTCGGCCTCTTGAAGTTGGAAGATTTTAGATGGCTTTGAGGATGCTTTGCAAAAGAGAAGGTGTTTGGACTTCAAGTTTGTACTTAGAAGGCTAGTCTGTATAATAAGCTGGCACTGAACAAAATGCTTCTGTGTTTACCTGTCAGGTGGGTCAGTTGGACACTCAGATGGAATGACTGATTTCTGTCCATTTCAAAATCTCTTACCATTTAAGCTGGTGTGTTTGTTTTCTGTATACAAATGTTTATTCACTATGAACAGTTTCTGTGCTCAAGGCATTTATAATCTTTCAGCAACTGGATAGGTTAGAGGAATAGATTTTAAAAGTGTATGCAGGTGTGTCTACACAAATGCACTCATGCTTTCATGTATGCACAAAATGTCTCCTGGCAAAAGGGGCAGCTTATCACACCTGACAGAACAGGAATCTTGAGAAATGAAAATGGAAATAAGATAGAAAAATATTTTCTTCTAGAACATAGTCTAAAATGTAAATTCATCAATAAAAGGTAGTGCATTCTTTTTTTTTTTTTTTTTTTTTTTTCATTTATTTTGAGGGACACGTTTTGTATTCATTTTAGATGAGCAGCCTGAATGGACTGAAGTGGGGGGAATCTCAGGTTTTATTCAGAAGTTATGTTAATTTACAGCTAAGGTTCATAAATGGAAATCAGTAGCAGTAGAGACATTTTGTTTGAGAAACCATAACCAGTACTTATTTTTATCCCTTCTCTCACCTTATTCATGCGAACTTTTGTAGAGTTTGTTCTTTTCAAATCTATTGTTCAGCACCTCTGTGAAGCTGCTGAAGGGATGAAGAGATTATTATTGTGGTATTCTTTATGTGAAGCTGATACTTAAAGTCTGCTCCTCTTTAACCCATCTGAATCTTCATCTTCTCTGTAGGTTGTTGACAAGTAATTTAGATGAACATACATTGTATTCTCAATCCAGTTTTTGATAACGGCATTGGAAGTGTTCATAGTTAAGGAGCAGATTGGTGATATGTGTGTGTCTGCCTTTTTTTGCTAGTGTTTCACATTTGAATTTTTTTGAGAAGTTTCTTTGAGCCCAGCTTTTATAGGTGAACATGCTAGCTCTGCTGGCTTTTATTTTAGGCAGCTTTATTTGGTTGATAGGTTGGAAAGTTTCCATTTGGATGTGAGGTTGACTCCGTTAGCTTATTAGATGGTTGGCAGTTACTCACGCAAAAATGCCACTGCATTGACCAGACAACTTCAGGACCACTCAAGAACTTCAGTTAGTGCTGTCCATATATTTTCAGGAGCTCAGGGCTTGAACAGGCTACATAGAGGCATCAGCTCCTATCCCTTGACATGACAATATGTCATAATTATTTAACAGTTGTGTTTACCTCCATAGTTGGTTCGCAAAGTCTCTGTGCTTAGCAATCAGAGACATTCTTACTTCCAGCCTTGATGCACTGTTAGCTTAGTCACTTCTGTTCTTACACTGATGCTGTCATTCAGTTTAGATCGTTTTCTCCTCTGACTGATGTTTCCTCATTTGCTTTGCTTAGAGAGAGCAGTCAGACCCCCTTTGACACCAGACTAAGCAAACTGATGCCTTTAAGTGTACCTGTCCTCTAATCATCCCATCCATTCTCTGCAATCTCCATTTGATTGGCAGAGACCTCCGTTGGAATGGTAGATAATATTCTGGATGAGGTCCCAACATCTCAGTGTACAGTAGCTGTAATATTTTATTGAACCGTCTGGAAGTGCTTCACTTATTATTGACTAAAATTGCATTTTTGTTGCTCCTTGATAATTTGTTGGACAGGAGTAATGCACGGCTGCATTCTGGATACTACTGTGTCTCTGGAAGTCATTTCCAGATTCCCAGGACTGTACTCCCACACTTGACCACATCCTACAGCTGTATAGAATAACCATACCTGTGTAACTAGCAACCATTTTAATTCCATCTTTTGTTGTTTTTTCTTTTCCCAAAGTTGCAATAATTAAGGCTCTAATGCAGTGATCAGAGTTTAAATTACTGCAGTTTCTAGAGATAGTCTGAAAAACAATGAGATAATTGTGCATGGATGGTCCTGAGATTGTCACTTCAGGAAAAACAGTAATTACAGTGGCAGGCAAAGGCGGCTTTAAATTCCCTGAACCAAGCCTCAAGCATGGTGAGAACTGTCTTAAAATCCTCTCCTTGTTTTAAGGAGGTTGTGTCATTGCAAGCTTCATTTTTTAAAAAAGAAGCTGTTTTGTTAGACTCTGGTTCTCCCTTCATGTTTAGGAGTATGTAATGACATTGCATACTCTGCTGATAGCTGCCAGGTTGTGCATGCTGCATGTAGTCCTAAAAACGCTTTTTATATCAGTGCAATGTAAAAGGCAGTTTAGGATATCAGAGGAGACATTAATGTGAATGGTAGGTTGTGGTTAAAATCCCTGTGTGTTTTACAGTGAAACCTTCTGTGTGAAAGAACGCCTGTACAACAGCGTCAGAGGGCGCTTGGACAGCAGGTATTTAGTGAAGCATTGTCACTTAATACCCAGAAGCATCACAGAAATATCGCAGACCTCATCTCTTTACTGGTCCAGCAGGATAATTCATGGGTTTATTGGAGTTACACTAACGAGACAGCTCTATCCAAAATATTCCTAAATTAAATCTGTTATGTCATAAATCAGTTATGAAGTTGGTGAAGCAATTAGAATGGGAAACTAAACAGTTATTTGGTAATGTGATAGCGAATGATTGCATATCATTTCTCTGAAGCTATATAGTCTTCTGTTTTGTGTTAGAGGCTCTGAGAGCATAATTGAAGAAAGGCACACTGTCAGAGAAAGTGAAATATAAGGACAAAGAACTTCCTTTATGTCTAGGCAGTGGAGAAAACTCCTTGATATCCCTCTCATCAGATAAGAGCAAGCAACATGGTTTTTATATACGTCACTTCTCTTTTGTGGCTTAGGAACATGCTGAGTCAAATAATGACACTCTCGCACTGTCGCCTGCCTGGCCTTGGAGGGATGGCTGCAGAGTGGAAATCTGAAAAACCTCCCATCCCTGGCCCATTAAGTTGAGTCCTCCTCTTTCCTTTTTGCGACATTGCCACTCAACACCCAAGTACTGAATGACTTTGACCCTGAAAGCCCGGTTTCCCCACCCACATTTTCCTTTACAGTGTAGCTGAATGGAGGCTTTTCCCATAGCTTAGTCATTGCTATGGCC
>PPHD01017371.1:2457-15084 GCA_002909625.1 Bambusicola thoracicus
AAAAAAAAAAAAAAAAAGATAAAAAAAATAAAAAAATAAAACACAAGAACAAAATACCATTTGTTAAGCCCTTGCCACTAAGAAGGAAGAGTTGTCCTTAATAAGGAAATTGAGGACAAATGCACTGGAGGCAAAATACCCAGGAATGCCACCTACAACAGCCTGAGATCAACCACTCCTCCTGATGAACCTGCAGCAATGGTGATGATGGGATGGGGATGCCCAAGAAGTCCCCACACATTGAGTCCCAGAGGGAGGGCCCACAATGAACCACTATGTGACGCCAACCATCACGTGCCACTGTTGCATATAGTTGGACTAAAACAGAATTATCCTTCAGATCACTCTCAGGCGTGCTCTTTGGATGGTATGGAATTTTATTACTTCCCCATTTCATGTCACAGAATGCTGAGACCATACAAAGCGAGCTCAAAAATTATTAGACAAATTCATAGAGGAGGGGTCCGTGAACAGCTGCAATACAATTGTCTGGGTACAATCTGTAGTTCAGAAAGCCTCTAAAGAGCTGTTTTTCAGAAGCTGGCATGGTGTATCAACAAATGATCAACTTAAACTTGCCTGATTCTTGTGCCCTTTCCTAAGCGTCTGCTATTGGATAATGGTTTTAACTGAGCAGATAACGCTATTCAATAATAATTTACAACTACTGTGTCTGACATATTCAGAGGTTTATTTTAAGCAAATGGAGAAATAACAGCACAAGGGAAGAAATCTTCAAAAGCTGCTGAGGAACATAATTAAACCTTAGCTTTACAAAGGCTGTCCTGATCCCAGTGTTCCAACAGGCAGAACCATGTGTGCCAAAGCCTATTATGTTTTTAGGATGAGCAGGGACAGGACCGAACGTACCCAGGATCCAATCCAGCAGTTGGACGAGGTGAGGAATCCTTCCCTCCCAGAAGTAATGTCTCTGCTCTTAAATAAAGGAAGGGATGCACTTACAGAGCCTAAGGAGGAGAAAGCTCCAGCCAGCTCTGCAATAATGACAGAGTACACTGTAACAGTATCTAAGCCTTAAACTATAGATTTGTTTTAGATATACAGTAATTGTAACATTTCTTTAAATACTGGGTACAGCCTTTAGATCCCTCCCTCATCACATTAAAATGCAATTAGGTATATATACAGGAAACATGGCTGTATGTCCCTTATTACCCCTGTAAACACAATTAGGCCATAAATATCTTCTTATCCTTACCTCTGCTCCTGAATAGATCTCTCCCCAGTTCTGTGTGCAAACACTAAGATAGTAGAAGCTTTGATATCAATGTTTCCAACTGATACCAACTAGAAATTCCTGCTTTATACTTCTGGAAAGTCAAAATTCTGTCTGCTCAATAGTGCAATGCTTAATTTTTGCCCTGATAGAGGTTGAGGTGTCAACACCTTAGGACTTTCTTAAAAGCATCTGAACTGTTTCCTCATTGCTTTTCTACTTTGGTTTACCAATAATCAGCCTTGTTTCACAGCTAAAACACAAGTGATTCATTACAAGAGCAATCAAGCCCTGTTCTTAAATAACAACCAACCTCCCATTTAAACTTAGCTTTATTTTAGTTGCCAGCAAAAGCAGACAGATGCCTTTAAGCAGTATTCATGACAAATATATTTCAAGAGTTTTCTTACTGTGCTGCTACCCTTCATCATTTCTAAACAGCCACTGCTGTCAGGATATTATGACTTCACCCCAAACAGCTCATTAGAAAACATAAATACAAGCAAAGATGGGGGTACTGAGGCTCTTAAGCATCCCCACTTCTTGCAGATACACCAGAAAACCAGTAAAAACTTCAGAGACCCGCGTTGTCTGCAAAAGAATATGCACATCTCAGTACCAGTAGAAAAATTTCCTTTTTTTTTTTCTAGGTCTACCCTCTTCTTGCCACCTTCTCAACCTGTATGGCCTTTCTTTCTTCTTTTCTTCTTCATTTTCCCATCAGACTACATTACTCTCTTGCATTTGTACTTCAATTTTCTTCCCTATTTCTGATTTCTTATTTCAGCTGTTAGAAGAAATCTTCCACTGTAGGTCCAGAAGAAAAGGATGGCTTCTTCAAGGTGCACGTATAGAAAGAGAGCCTCTGAAAGCTAATCCATTAGCATTAACATTTATCTTCACACATAACTTCGAGGGTGTGTCTGCATTACAAGAGAAGTATGCCTTCATGGTCTTATTTACGCCTTAAGCATGTCCTTTTTAAGTCATTTCCTATGGCAAAGGTAGCCCATTTGCAGACAGTGTACATTGCTTTCCTCAGTCCTGTGCTCTGTCAAAGGCTGAGTGAGATCTGCTTCCATATGTGAAAGTTCAGAGACAAAAGGCATCATGAGCTCAGAATGTTGTGATGCCACCAGCCCAACCCAGAAGTGCCACCACATTTACAGGATTAAGTTAGCAGCTGCAGATTTCACTGTGGCTTCCAAATCTGATTTCTATGCTACTTCCATATCCTCAGTAATCATTACCTTTCTGTCTCCGTACAATTCCCAAAAGGGTCGTAAATATGTTGGGTCAATAAAGCAAGATAAACTAACTTCTTTTCTGAGGCTAGCATGAAAAGACAAGTTCTTCCACAATATTACATGCACAAAATTCAAGAAAATATATCCATGAAACACTCCTACATGGAAGAGAACATGAGTCATGCACAGAAATACCAAACAGATTTGAGCAACCAGAATACGAAGTGCTGTTTGGAGTATTTTAAACAAACTGCAGAGAGGCAAAAGGGAGTTCACCCACCTCAAACGCACCGGTGGTATTCAAAGCCAGCAAGGATCTACTGAGAAAGATGAATTCTCCTGTTTCTGTTTTAGTCTCTTCTTCAATAGTTAGGGATGCCCAGCAGTGGGTGTAGGGATTAAAGGATGGCTGTGTCATATGCTAAAATATTCTACAGATATAGAAATTTATGGGTTTTCTGCTTATTCACAAAGAGTATAACAGAATTGTTACAACTCTTTCAGACACTACATCTTCACTAACAATTCTTATTATTACCACTATTTTTAAGGACCCTTTTTAGGATTTCATCAGAATCTGTGAGTTCTTCATCAAATTCAACTGCCGTTAGTATGGTAGAAGAAAGACCTAACAGTTAAATCACTAAAGACAGGAAGTGGACAGAATTTACTCTGTGAAGAAGCAGATATTCTATTTATTCACCAGTCCATGGTGAGCAGTCATGCCAGCTGTATCTAAACAACACTAGCTTGTTGCTATCTGGGCTACAGCACAGCATATACACATTTCTGGAGGATGCACACAAGAGTAGGCAATGACTGTCTCTCAAGAGTTAATTTGTCAACTTTTACTGTGCTTTTTTTTCCACCTTGATTGCAAATTCCAATACCACGTTATACTCAATATCAAATTATGTTTTCTCTTTCACGTGTTTATTTGTTAAAGTTCTTTATACCTTTCTCACTGGAAGGGAAGTTGATTGCTGCGATGTTGTCTCAGGGGAGTGACTGCTGACACCGACTTCTTCATCCAGTGATTGGGACATGGAAGATATTTTGCTTCTGTCAATAGGAACTGCAGGCTTCTGGGCATCAAGTTCTGTGGAATTCTCACAGACCTATAAATCAAGATTAAGAGTTAGTGTTTTCAAAACCTTAGTAAAAAATAGTAGCAAACTTGCATCAACATAGCATACACAATACAAAAAAAAAAAACACAAAAACTGGAAAGATTAACAGAACAAAGACATTCAAAGTAACTCTAACTGGAGAGATAAATGAATATATAGAGAGACATTTCTCTCATACATTCATAGAAAAAGATGAATAAACCTGCTGAAATGCACAGCAATTCCAAAAGCCGGGTAAGGTACTTAGGTAAGTCATTCAAGGTGGGAACTCCACAGAGTTTACAGAATGGGAAACCTCAACTACCCTTCCACTGCAATTCCCACTGTTCTGAATGAGTTTCAAAGCCTTTGTATAGTGTCACCTTATCTTCCTTACACAGTTTGGATGCCCACCATCAAGCACTGTCCCTTTTTCAAAGGCAGGATCTCTGGGACTGAGATTCAGAAGATGGGTTTTACTCCTCCTTTGCTATAAAAGCACTGTCAGCCATTCAACTGTTCTGTCTTTCATTTACCTACATACAAAGGATGAATGATGATGCTTTTATACTCTGACCTGTTGCTTGCCTTGTCTCTTTAGACAGCAAGATCTTCACAATCAGGGTTGTTTACGCAGCACTTTACATCAAGTTTTGGACAGACTGTGAGGCATGAAGCTTCTGCGGATTACTAGCACAGACAAGGCAACAGAAAGTTCAACCTATGTGAAATCTTAAAGGTGCCCCTCATTTCTGAGCTTACACTGACCAAAAACAACAGGAAAGGACTTTTAAAACTTACTTGTGCTTCATCTTCAATTTGCTGCTGAACTGGGGCCGGTTGTCTCACTATGTAATTTATCTGACCAACTATGGTCTGTTGAACATGCTGAGGTGGCTTAGCTTGGTTCAGCTGCAAGCTGGACTGTCCTTGGGCCTGGAGAAGCAGCTCCAGATCCTTTTTCATCTCCTCCAGTTCAAACTGGTGGTGCATTATGTCCAGGCTCTGCTGCATGACTTGTTTGTGAGTGTTCTCATATTGACTTGGCGGTGGTGATGCTGGTGATAGCTGCTGCTGCTGCGGTGGCTGCTGCACATAGTTAGACTTTATCTTCTGAAGATGGCCAAGCTGCACTTGCACAGTTGATGTCTGCAAAGCAGTCTGTGAGCGAAATGGCTGTGGATGGCTTGTGTGAACCTGCTGAGCCTCATGTGATACAACAGTGTAACCTAGAGGCACAGTCTGTTGCAGCTGAGATGCTAAGTGTTTTCCCATCCTCCCAGACGCATTCTCTGACTCAGCCCTTGACTGCTGCTCTAGTTCAGACTGTGATGGCTTGAGAGGCTGGGAAACACCCCTTTGCTCCTTGTCACGTTGCTGCATGCTGTACTGCAGGGGAAAGTGCTGCTGATGGGGGCTTATGTTCTGGTGAGAAGGCTGAGCTTTGTTTGGGTGAGGTACACTGAGGCAGTGTGAGCAACACACAGGAATAGGACACTGAGGGGCAGGAGGAAACTGATGTGGCTGGCTATTCACAGGCTCCAGCTGTGACACTGGGGAACAATGCCCATGATACAAGGGTGTCTGTAATCCTTGCACATTTCCACACAGGAGGACATCTGAATGTGAAGTGTGTCCACCTTCCATAGTGAAACCTCCTGCAAAAATAATAATAATAACAGCAAACTTACTCTTCTAAGATCTTGACAAATTTACACAATGAGAACTCCAAATGACAGCTATTCCTTCATCTTAGGTTCATATAATAAATGGGCTCATACTCTACCAAACAGCCCTTCAATATACCTTCAAGATTATAATTTTTTTCAGGACTCGGCAGTGATTTAAAATCATACTAAACTCCTACTGATGTCCGTGGAACTCATGGTTGAAATACCAGCACATGCTTTGAAAAACTACCCTCAAATCACATTATTTTAACTGATGTATATGACTTATACTTCTACTCTTCACTAAACTACAAGCACAATTTCCCATCCATAAGTACAGGTAGAAATGACTGCTTTAGGGGTTAAAGTGAGAAAAATAAAATAGATTGATGTTATGTAAGAAAGAATAATAAAACCTAGAAATAGAAATGACCTATGAACTGATCTGTTCCATGCTTTTAGCCAAGAGAAAATTATTCCCTACAACACTTGTGCAACTGTTTTACCTCTTCTAGTTTTAAATGTCCTAAAACGGGATGAGAACCAACCCTTTATACCATCGATCTGCCCACCAAACTGAATTTACTGTAAAAACCCATAGCAGCTGGAAAATTTATAGCTGGTGGGAAATAAGCTGAAAGTATGCACATTCATTATATAAATAATAGTGTCAATATGACATAGTCAATGTCTTAAAGCCATCTTTGTGCCCATTAACTGTAAGCATCTTAAGCACTTTTTAGGTCCCATGGCCACTGAGATGCTAACAGATCTGAAGAGCGTGAGCATAGCTGAGATCAGCTGTCCCTGGGTAAGGCAGAGAAAATAGCATCAGCGTCACAGCAAGCACTCCATTTCAACCAAGGACCCAGATGGGACTGGAAGGGTCACAGTGTTGTAGTTACAGACTTACGGCTTGCTGGGACAAAATTGCATTTCACAAGCAACATGTAGAAGTTAAGGCTGTTTGGTAGCCAATTATGCTGCATGTTACATAATTGTAATTAAAAATGTAACCATTCTCACAGTGTTTTGATTGAATTTGTAGCTGTGCTCTTACTTTGCGATTTTTTAAGGCAAACAAAGTTGACATTTATAGAGTACATTCATAGGCAATGTTTATAGAGTAATATTTATAAATAATGATGCCTTTTAATAGAGGAAAAGCATGAGTTTTTAGTCATGACAGCATTTCTTCAGGGCTGTGACAGATAGAACCTAAACCACAATTCAAAAAAAAAAAAATAATAATGAAGACTGCTTTAGGGAAAGTACATTTATGTCTTGTCTGTCCTTGGGCACTTGCCTATAAAGAACACTATATTGTTCTTACCAAAATTGGACAGCTGCTTACTCCAGTAGGAGGGATCCCAAGTGAATCTGATCTTCAGAGGAGGGGCTATGTCTGTGTTAGGGTTTGTCTCTAACAAGCGCTGGATCTGAAACACAATCTGGTGACAAATCAAAGGATTATGATTTTATTAACCATTACAAGATCACGAAAAGCATTCTACTGGAGAAACATCAAATCCTTAAAACATTTCTCACATGCGCTGCATAATTTCACTTGATTGAGAAAATGAGCATTGCTCTTACCAGTTCTTTACTGAAGAGAAACGGGATGCTGTTTTTACTGCATACTGCCCAGTTGACAAAGTTCTGCACGTGTTCAACCTGTGTACTTAAAACCACAACGCCTTGCAGCTGTTGCTCCAATTTCTGCCTCCTTTCATTTGTGATTTTCTGTTAATAATGTGGAACAGTAGGAGATAGTCGTCATCCCTCGAGCACACATAATGCACACAACCATTGGAGTTACAGCATGCACGTGTGCTCTCATTTAGAATCTCTAAACCATCAATCATAGAGATAAAGCAAATTCTATTCAACAGATGTGTCCAAACTCAGGAAGAAAAACGACATCTTCAGGAATAAATTACAGCATTCTGGCCATTGCTTAGCCGAAAAACGTAGCACAAGAGAAGTGTAGAAGTCAGACTGAATTTGCCCATTGAGCTCTTCCTCATCTCTTACAGCACGTAAGAGAGAAGACCTAAGAATGCCAACAGAGGGGAAGCATGCAGTGTTTCCTCAGAAAGTCCTTCCAGTTTCCAGCAACTCATGATTCAGGGACCACAAAGACAGCAGCTGTATTACCACCAACAGGGTATTTCTACTACATATACTTCAACTGGACACGTAAAAACTGAACAGTCAAGAAAGCAGACCCAAGGATCATTTTCTAAACATGGTAAGTGTGGCGCTAGACAAATGAAGCATTAACATGAAAAGATGTTTTTTTAAGTTCTCAAACTGCACATATTTCTCTATAACTGCATTATAAGAGGTGGTTAACATGATAAGCAAACATTTTGCTACTTAGTCATAAATCCTTGTCAACCATTGATTCCACATAAAATTCTGCAATAAAAAAGTATTTGAAAAACATAAGCAAAGGGACAATAACATTCAGAATCTATATTCTTTCCATTGGCTCTGGGATTTAATTTTAATTTTGTTTAATTTCCCAAGGTATGAAAGAAACTAGCCTCACTTACTTCAAGTTGTTCAAGAAGGATGTTTGCTCGTTTATTGATTTCATTTATCAAAACCATCTTGGCCATTTTGATTTGATTTTCTACTTTTTTGTATAAATGTTTTACTTCAAGCAACCTGCAGGGAAGAGATACGTATCCCTGGATGAGTCAACTGGTATATCATTTATTCAGTGCTTGGTAGGTATTTGTTACAAGGACTGATCTAAATGCTGACAAAGAACTCCAGTGAAAGTTGAACCATTTCCTTTAAGTTCTCCCACACTTCTCTTCCCATTTTATAGTAGCCTTGACTGGAAACGCAGTTTGTTATGAGATTTCTTGAAGAATTAAGTTATTTTTGAATCCCTGGAGGCATTCAAGGCCAGGCTGGATGTGGCTCTGGGCAGCCTGGGCTGGTGGTTAGTGACACTGCACATAGCAGGGGGGTTGAAACTCGATGATCATTATGGCCCTTTTCAACCCAGGCCATTCTATGATTTTATGTTTCTATGATTTTTAAAATAGTTCTTATTTCTATTATTTCAAATTCCAGTTCAGAAACAGATTATACAAGAAATCTTTGAAGTTAGCTGGCAGATGCCTCACAAGGACTATGGAACCCTGTATTACAATGCTGTGAATCTGATATAATTCAAACATAAATGTGATAGTTTTATCTTCATATTACCTACCCTCCAAGAAAAAGTATAGTATCTGCTTTTAATTGTGGTAATCTGTATTCAGTGAAAATAGTATTTTAACTCATAACTCATTTTCTGAAATAAATGCAAAACAGTTACCTGTCTTCAATCTTTTTAGCTGAAACCTGAATTCCACTTTTTTTCTCTTCCACTTTAGCTACAACGTTTTCCAGGATAGCTCTCTGATTTTGCAAAGCTTCATCAAGATGCCTGAACCTGCAAAGGAAGGGGAAATTTTCACTGTGTGTTCATGTTGGACTTGATCTTAGAGGTCTTTTCCAACCTTAATGATTCTATGGCTCTATGATGGTGCTCAAAGATACTCCTGTATCTGACAGATAAAACAAACTGGAAGGAGCACTGTGCTGAGAACAGTGTATAGTTCTGTAGGGGCTGTAACCCTCATGTTACCCTCCCTGCGCAAAAGACACTGGAACTGAGTTTGTTGTGGCTACGAAGCTGAACTATCCTGAAATTTCAGTTGATAGGAAATGCAGATGGAACAGTCTTAAATCTGAATTAGCTATGCTTTTAGATGGAATCATGGAAAAGACATAAAGCGACAAACGTCTGGTACCTGTGTTCCTTATGGTCTTTCAGCAGACAGCTGCTGCATGTAAGGATGTCACAGGTCTCACAGAAGAGCTTGAGTGGTTCTTGAGTGTGCACTGGACAAAGTAAGGGCAATTCACTTGCATCTTCTTCAGTCACTGAGGAACATAAAACAACGTCATTGACCAGAAGTGCTATTGCAGGCCAGCAAAAGAGTTTCAAACTATAAAGGTTAAAAACCTTGATGTTATTTCTAAAGACTCAGAACTTGGAACAGTTTGATTATACAAAGCACAGGAATTTGGTTTGAGGTTTTTGTTTGTGTGTGTGCATGTGCTTTGTTTTGCTTTTTTGCACTCCTGGTACATCCTACAAATTGATCACATCAAAGAGACTCAAAAATCCTGTGTATTACATTCACAAACACAAGCACATTGATTTCATTTTAAGTATTATTTAATAGATAAGCAAGCAGATGGATGCTCTTCCACCCATATGGGGTCAGGTATTATATATTCAAGGAAAAACCAGAAGTCCATAATATTCATCTAAAATTGAGTATGAGTTGGAAAAAACCCTTCTAAGTGTTGAGCGCATGCAGAGTATGCAAGCTCACAATATCAAATTATTTCTATTAAACTCCAGCTTATAACAAGTTGCTTTAAGGGTAGAAGTATAATGAAGCTTAATAACCATCTTATATAATGATTTTTTTTTACTTTTTTTTTTTTTTTTCCCTTTCTTTCTGGCAAGTTTTTTAGTCTCTGGATAATTGCAATCATCCTAGAGGAATTAGTGTTTTCTCAGTTCTGTGTCAGATTTAAGAGATGAGCAGATCTCAAATGCAAACTGAGGATAAAAATCAATATAATCTAATTACAGTACAGACCCAGAGCTTCTGCCACTATCAAGTCCCTGATTCAAGTGATACACCAGTGGGAACTACCACTGAGCCATGGTATTCTCAACCTATGTTATACAAAGCTCAAATCTACACCCTCTACTTTTAAAATGAGTTGAACCCTAGCAAATCTGACATGAAACAAGGGCACAAGCCTGCTTGTGTTTTCCCTAGGAACAAACGTCTTGATCAGAACTCTTAAGCTAGAGTTGAACAGAATTGAGGACTAAAACGATGAGAAAGCATTTTAGTTTGTGTTTTCATCTTTGTATCTATATGGCACACACAAAACCACAACTAAGCCACAGGTAGATTTTCTTGCTATCATTTATCAACAACATGAGCTGGTAAGCTTACTCAACATGAAATGAAATTATAAACATTTGGAGCCTCAAAACAACTTTTCTGATCTTGCCATCAACTCAAGAAGAAAAACATATTGTCCATCCAATGAGGTTATTTGAGGGGGGCTAGGGGTCTTCAACTTACATTATTCTCTAGAAAAGGCCTAGACAATATTTAAATGTCGTCTGTGCTTGTCCCTAGAAGCATTCAAGAGAAGTTTAGATCGTGTACTAAAGGACATGGTTTAGTGGGGAAATGGTGGTGGTAGGTGGACAGTTGGACTGGATGATCTTGGAGGTCTTTTCCAACCTTGGTGGTTCTATGATAATTATCATTACTACACTTTCTGTTAACGCTCTATATGTCAGTGGCATATCATGTGCCAAGTGAAGTGCCTCAAACCATATTTCATATGAACAGTCGGGAATTAAAAGAACTCCACCTCTGGCAATAAAGAACTACAGGCTTCTGTAAGCAAAATTCTGAAGTCAAAAATACACATTATAACTTGTGTAAGCAGTGAGCTACAACTATGTATATTCCTTGTTCTGTTTCCTGATAAAGAAGGGTGATAGGGCAGCACAAGCAACTTCAGATGAAAGCGAAGTGTAAGCTTGAATCATTCTTTAGAATTACTACACTCTTATTTTAGGTTACAAATCGCTTTTGTAAGTTTAGGTTAGCATATGCCTCAATACTTACTCCAAGTAAAGAATATAATGAGCAGCAACTGGAGATGACCATCCTCTCTGTGGATTACTACTATACAGGGATGAGACATTTGCAGTGGGTTTCATTTGTGATTGCTGATCGCAATACACTGACCATACTCAGAAACCATGCTTTTCACTTGTGAACGGAACACCCTACAGCAATCACTGCCTTTTGCTATCTGGGACTCTCCTTCCCACACCTCGCCCATAAACAAGACAATTGCTTTATGGCAGTTTCCCTAAAGAAATCACTCAAATGAGACAGAAATTCTGAAGAGTCGAGGCCAGCTGGCCTGGTAGCCCACCAAACCCTAGTCCAGCACTCCACAGACTGAAAAATATGTGGAACAGACTGTTTCCATGAAACACAAATATCCAAATTTTTCAAATAACATGGAAGGCTGATTGTGGCAAGTTCAGACACTTAAAGCTACAGAAAATCCAAATTATCTCTCATTGACACTGTAAGTCTCACTCACACAGAGCACAATGTCTCTGGCACAGAGCCTGCAAATGCTCCGTTTTCAAGTCAGTAACTGATATGAGATGGAATATAAATACTCAAGTGCATCTTCAGTACCTGTGAAGCCCTTCAGGGATACAGACAGGAAGCGGTCCCCAGTTTCCTTGCCATGCCTGTGCTCTTCTGTACATGTGCTGCACAGCCACTTATTGCAGCTCGTACAGAGACTGTGAGCAGGTCTCTTCTCTTTACACATGGAGCAGCTCTAAGAACAAAAAGCACAGTTACATACAAGGATAACAAATGAGCCTGTAGAAACAGACTGAGTTAGACTGGTAAGCTTCCTTATTTTGCTTCCTTAGATCAGTGTGATTTGAGAGATTTTAGGAATTTGGTTATTGCTGCAAAAGGGAATGGAATAAAATTAAGATCCAAAGCTCTTAAATCACATTGGTTGCCTTTTTGTGCTTGAGTGCAATCAGATGTGATTATGACAAAGTGCAGGAACGATTCAGTCAAAACCCTAGGGTCTGTGTCACACACGAGGCCAGAATAAATCACAACAATGACTTGTTCCTTGTGAACCAGAAGAGCCACGAGACTATAAAATAAGACTTGTCTGATTTCAGTTTAAGGAGGGCCATGGGAAGTTACTTTTGAAAATGACTGATGGGATTCGTAATCCCTTTCTCTTACTGTTTTTGTACTGATGGCTGTAACGCATCAGTAGCGCACAAACCTCACACACACATGTATATGTGTAGGTATATAGAGATAAGATGTTTCCTGATTTTCACTGATATAAACTGGAGCAATTTCAGTAGTGATACTCTAAATCTACATTGCTTTACTTAAAATTAGTTTATTTGTCGTAACTGACCTCTGACATGATGCAGTGCAGTTGTAGAACAGCCCAATGATAATGTAGTTTAGAAAACAATACAGAAACACCCACATATTCTTAACATAAATCTTATTCCCTACTCTCCAAGGAGCTGACCAAACCCAAGATCAATTTACACATTGATATCAACTGTGACGAAATGGAAACATAAGACAGACATGGGAACATCAGCTGAACCCAAACTTGCAGCTAACCATCATCTCTACTGATGCAACAGTTTAGGAAACGCCTTTTGTTATATAGGCCAT